>CAWUFW010022535.1:0-93320 GCA_963921515.1 Calotriton arnoldi | reverse complement strand
TTGTACCCGTACAGTCCAGCAATCACACTGTTACTCCCCATACACACCTCCAGTCACCCAGCCAATACCATGTACTAATCCAATCACTCCATCAATGCCCAAGCACTTATGAATTCACCATGCATTCTCTTTGCAGTACTCTAATCATCCAGTCACTACCCATGTACTGATACAATGACCCAGGCACTAATTCATGCACTGCTACAATCCTCCATACACTATTCATGCAGACCTCTAACCAACTACACACTACTGATTCACTCCTCCAATTACTCAGCTAGTACCTATGCACTCCAGCAATCCCCCTGTCACTTCCCATGCACTCCTCCAATCACCCATCCAGCACCATGTACTTATCCAATCACTCCGCCAATACCCAAGCACTTATAAATTCACCATGCACTCTCATTACAGTACTCTAATCATCCAGTCAGTAGCCATGTACTCATTGAATGACCCAGGCAATAACCATCCACTACTACAATCACTTGTGCACTACACATGCACTCATCTAATCACTTACACACTACTCATGCACTTTTCCAATTACCCTGCTATTATCCATGAACTCATTCAATAACGTTGCCACTTCTCAAACATTCATAAAATAACCATGCACTATACTTGCATTTCTCCGATCACCCACATAGTGTCCATACTCTCATGCAATCACTCAGGTAATTTTTCTTTTTTTAACCAGTAGATGTGGTTCCGTAAGAACCATTTTTTTTTTTCAGAACAATTTTAATTTTTTTAATTTTTTTTTAACCTTTTTTACTTTTTTGGTGTGTTTTTGATTTTAAAAACAACAGAGAAAAATGAAGATCAGGAAATGATCTCTTGAACAAAAACAAAAGCGCATTATAATTTTTTTTTTTACATTTGTGCGCTTTAAGAGCAGCAGAGATGACATCAATGCACTGTTCGCCAACACAGAGCTCGGTGGTGCACTTAATGCAACTAACTGCTGCATTTAAAAATTCAGGCATGATGTGAGGCCTTGGTGCAGATGGAATCTGTGCAGAAGTTGATGGTGTACTGGGGTCTTCTTCAGCAGCAGCATTCAACTTTCTCTTTCTTTCCTCTCTTGCAAGGTGTACAGGGTGGATGGTCTCCATATGCTTTTTCATACTACTCGTACCGCAAGAGTACTTTTTATCGGAGCCTCTGGACAGCACTCTCGAACAGATAATGCAAGTTACTTTTCTTGCATTCACCTTTTTTTCTCCCTCCGGTACAGTAAAAAAGGACCAAACGATGCTTTCCTTACTTTTCTTCTTCTGCTGCACCATCTGTTCTTCCTCCTCTACTGCAAGTGGATCAACTTCGGCAAAACTAGAAGCCATAGTTGTATTAAAAATCAACAAACACACAAAAAAGGTATATTAATATAAAGAGAAGCAAGAAACAGGTCTTCTCTCTATCAAGGACAAAAAGTAAGGGAAATATCAGAAGGATGGATCCTCCCTCTTTCAGAATGAAATTGATTTCAACCAATCAGATTCCTTTTTTCTTTCGCTGACATGAAGTCGCGTAGGGTGCAGGCACTCGTCACGCGCACCCGTGAAAATTATATATATCATTATACACTATAAATAAAAATTTCTATAAACTTTTAATAAGCTGCTTTTGTTAGGTCTCTTAATAATGTTGCTAAAATGTCTATATACTAGTGGGTCCCTAAAGGACGCACTTCGTCTATATGATACCAATGGCTGATTTGGTAGGTCAGGACCCAAAATCAGTTTGGCCCGCAAAACATGCCAATTCCTTCGGAGTATCTGATAAGATTCTGGGGTAGCCTCCGAAAAATCTGTTATAAGTCTTATTTCAGACCCTCCTGGGGGCGTTGATGAACATCATGGCCGCAACGATGTGATCCGGTCAACTACATTTGCTCTAAATAGCGAGGTAATTGGCTTCCAATCCACTCTTAATGTGAACCCCCCCAGGTGCAGATGGAGTCAAGATTGCAAGCAGACCAGAAACAAGTGACTTGCACTTCCCGAAGGCAATGAGTGGCGCCCAATCAAGAATTACCCTACCGGAGGAACTGATGGCTGTGGGGCCTTGGAGGGGAGCGAGAGGAATCCGACCGCCTGGCCTACACGAGAGAAGACCTCCTTCTGGGCTGCGGACCCTGGAAGACCATCCGCCTGCCATAGCACCCAACCCACATAAGAATTCTGCTCCCCCTCACCTTGTGGGATTGTGACGGGCAAGGGTGCTACCCCCTGGGGTGCAGTGAGTGACCGAGAGAGCCCCACGAGGGTGGAGGTGGCCTGAACCTGGCAGACGCCCCGCCCACTCTCGCTGTGCCTAACGGTAAGCAGGGCAGACACTTGTGCCCCCACAGCTGGAGATTAAACACAGGTGAAAAAAATATGGGCTTGCATGCTGTGGGGGGTGTGGGGCCTCTATCCACATCTGTGACTCCGCGCCCATACGTTGGGATGGCGGTCATCTTGCATGACCTGCAGGGAAGGTGAGGGCCCGAGACCAAGGAGGCATAGGCTCCCTCCAAGAACTGTAAAGACCAGTGGTACCTTCTTGAAACTACTGGCTGTGTGTGTTCCCTTGATTCCTGCTGCTACTTGCTATCAACAGCCTGATATCTGTGGCTTGAACACTTCCTGCAGGGCCCGGTGAAGACTGAGCGTTGCAGGAGCATGCCTGGTCCCTTTACTAAGGCCTGCGCCTGTGGAGGAAATTGCACTGTGGCCCAAGGTGACGGGAAGTGAGGCCTTGGTGCTCTCTGTGTGAGATGCAAGGAGGGTGATTGAGGAAACCCAGCAACTTATCGAGGCATCATAAAGTGGTGGGCACCCCAGGGAACATGCCTCTGTGCTGTTGGCTGAAATGTGCATGGGAAGAATATGCGAATCCCAGGTCAGACAGAACTAACAGGTCAGCACAGCCGAGATAACATTTTATTAAACACTACTTCTGCAGAGGGCTAAATGGGCTCCCGCACCCTAAGGACACATGGTGTCCCAAGCTTAAAGCATTGTTTCTCTTGAAGGCTGACGCACCACAGATCTAGCATGATTCTACTAAGCAGCCAAATAGGGCCTTTTAGTCCCCTTTTGATACATCTCTCCACGGAGTGGCAATATTCCTCTACAGGACTCCAAAGAGGGCACAATAAAATAGAGGGGCTTATTTATGAAAAGTGACGCATCGCTGCGTGAAAACAGCGAAGCGTCACTTTTCACTGCGCTCTCCCTGCGACACCAATGATGCGTCATATTTACAGTATGACGCATCATGTCGCAAGGAGTTACAGATACGTCAATATTTCTGACGTATCTGTAGGCGCAAAAATGACGCATTGCTGGAGTGTGTCACAAAAGTGACGCAACTCCAGCAATGTGTCCTTTCACATGGGGCAAGCCCCATGTGAAAGGGCCTGCGTCAGTCTTACGCCTGCCATGAGGCAGGCGTAAGATATTGACGCATTAGGGTCAAAGAAATGGTGCAGTGAAATCTTATAGATTTCACTGCGTCACTTCTACGACCCTTTCTTGCGTCGGAACGCCCCCCCTGCATACATTATACCTGGCGCAGGTATAATGTGGCGCAGGGGTTTACAAAGTGACGCATCTACCTAGATGCGTCACTTTGTAAATATGACGCACCATGGCGCATTTTTTACACTGCTGGTGCGTCACAAAAAGTGACGCACCGGCAGCGTAAAAGTGACGCAAGGGCTCATAAATAAGCCCCAGAGTTTTGAGTTAATTTTGGCGCACAGAACCCGCCCACACCGCGGTCTACAGTAGTGAAATGGCACTCACAAAGGAAGATCTTCTTTCGTCTCTGATGGACTTTCAGAAAGAATTACGTGCAGAGCTCAAGAACGACCTTGCCACCTTGTTAGAGACACTCCATACTGACCTTTCAGCCAGGTTGACTACTCTTCGGCAGGATGTGGACTTCATTGAAGCACGAACTCTGGATCGGGACACTAATTTCCAAACACTAACACATTGAGTGGATGATCTGGGGTCGATTCCGATTCGGGCCGGAAATCTCTCCGACCGAGCCGGACCCGGAGAGATTTCCGACCGAATCGGACCCGTGCAGTCCGACCGAACGAGTCCGATGCATTCGTATGCCACCGGACACGAGTCGGTCGGACTCCCATTGAACTCAATGGGAGCCGGTCGTACAACGCGTACGCGGGCTCCCATTGCCTCAATGGGTGCGAGGCGAACAAGGGCGCCCCTACAGCGAGTACGCCGCGGCGCGCCGCGGCGTGCACGCACAGGTAGGGGGACCCATGGGTCCCCCTGTGTGCGCCTCGCACGGGTGCGCGTACAGGGGGTCCGACACGGACCCCCAAAGTACGGCTCCGACAGCGAGTTCGAGTCGGACGGCGCGAGTCGGTCGGAGCGGTCGAGGTGCGCATCGTACTTACCCGGCCGGAAAACGTCTCCATTGCGCGGTGCGGATCGGGTCCCGAGCGAGTCGGTCGGAGCGGTACGATCCGGGTACGAGTCGGTCGGAGCGGTCGGGTCGCCCGGACGAGTCGGTTGGCGAGTCGCATCGTACTCGCTCGGCCGGACCCGCGTACGGTTCGGTCGGGAAACAGGGCTCCGAATCGGATCCGGTAAAGCCGAATCCTATTCGGAGCCCTACCGGCCGAGATCGGAATCGGCCCCTAAGTCTCCACTCACCTCAAAGAACAGCTACTCGTCGCAATCTTCAAATGTGAACACCTAGAAAAAAAGGTTCCGACGGGGCAATCTATGGCTCCGAAACTTGGAAGAAGGTGCAGAAGGGCCCGACCTGGAGGTATTTGTGGTGGGGATGTTCATGGAACTGTTAGGAAGGCCAGTTCCTAAAGTTAAATTGGAACGAGTCCACAGAGTCAGTCCCCCACACCAGGCCAAGGGGAAGCGCCCCAGAGATGTTCTAGCAAAGATCCACTCTTTCAAAATGAAAGAAGCTATTTTACAGGCCGCATGCAAAGTGGAAAAAGTGTCTTTTCAGGGCGCATCATGTCTGGTGTTTCAAGATATTGCCCCAGCAACCTTAGCCAGGAGACTACAGTTAAGGCCAGTAACGGATAAACTGAGACAAGAAAATAATAAATTCAGATGGACCTACCGACTTAGCTCAGCCTTTACATATCAGAATACGCCAGCGCCGCCCTGCTGGGACTTCAGATTCATGGCTCAGATGACACCTCGATCAGAAGGGAGACGCCAGCCACAACTTCTAGCAACAGTGCAGGCAGCAGGAGATGGCTCGCACAACGATGTCCCTGATGGCAAAGTATGTGACGGACAACTGATTGACTCTGGTTCATTTACCCATGCTGGAGCTATCCCTGTAGGCCTTTTTCTGCTCTACTCTTTTGCTCTACAAGGGTCTTTCACTGCAGACTGATCATCGATATGGTAGGCCCACTCGGGGAACTATTATCTATGATTTTGCTCTGAAAAAATACTGCCATTAGTTGTATTATATCTGAAATCCTTGATACTTACCCCGCATATCTGTGCTTCCTCACATTGCCTCATTTATTACTATCTTAAGCGCAAATGTAATGTGTGGTTTGTGAACATGTTCACACAATTTACCGCAATTTGCCTAACTGTGGGGCATATCTACAAGGGCTGGCGATAAAATTATCGCTGCTTTAGCGTCCGTTTTCGGACGAAAAGCGGCGATAATTTTAACGCCCTATTAGCAAGGACACGCTAACGCGTGAATCCATGCTTCTTCGCCCTTTCACATATCGCCCAACTTTGCATCTCTAATGAGATGCAAAGTGGGCGTTCCTCCCCAGAATAACGGGAGAAATGTCGCTAAGCGACATTTCGCCTATTATCAAGCCTCACGCTACGAAGCATGGCGACAAGAAAAGTAGCGATAACCTCTGTTATCGCTACTTCCCTTACGCCTGCTTTGACACTGACTTAGCCATGATATCCTATGGAAGGTGGATATCATGGCTAAGTATGTGTAGCCCTATCAGCAAGCTATCGCCAGAAGTTGTGCGATTATCGCTGGATTTCCAGCGATAATCGCACAGTTGGCAAGCTTGCGCTCTGAATTTTATCGCTTTGGAGATAAGCGTTGCTGATAGCACGCTATTTCCGCGATAAAATTCAGAGTTGGCCGGCGATAATTATCCTCACGCTAAGAGCGCTGAGCGATAATTATCGCCAGTCCTTGTAGATATGCCCCTGTTTTCCTAAAGTTGTTGAACCAGGGGGCATATTAGCAAGACCGGCGATAAAATTATCGCCGTTTTAGCGGCAGGAAACTGCAGCTAAAATGGCGATAATGGGCTTGCTAATATGCGTTATAGAATTCCAATAGAAGCCCAGGTTAGATGTGCAGGACATCTTCCAATAGAAGCCCAGGTTAGATGTGCAGGACATCTAACCTGGGCTTCTATTGGAATTCTATAACGCATATTAGCAAGCCCATTATCGCCGTTTTAGCGGCAGTTTCCTGCCGCTAAAACGGCAATAATTTTATCGCCGGTCTTGCTAATATGCCCCCAGGTTCCAACTTGTTGTTCTTTGTTTAGTTATTTTTTATTCCATGTGTGGGGTCTCAATGCTTTGGGGGATGCTGGGAGGTTGGAGATTGAAAGAGGAGTTTATTGGTGAGTTCCGCATCAGTTACAAGGCCACTAAAAGAACCAAATACCACGTAGCACCTGATCTATTTTTGGTGCCATGGTTTTAACTACACTAACGTGGTGTTATATTCCATAATAGGTACCCTATATAGGCGCAGGTAACATTGCAATCTTTCACCTATATTCTTCCCTACATTACATACATAACGGTTCTTAGGGACTGACCTTTTTACCTGGATACGACACAGAACGCAGGTTTTTCCCTAGTTCGAATCTCATACATTATGCCTGAGGCTTCTTGGAAGCAGGACTAACATCTCCTGTATAATATCTCTGTATAAAGTTCAGGCCCGACGTCATCCTTTAGGCCGACACAGTAACACAGCAAGGTAGGACCCCTGGGGAGACCTATGGGTATATATACATCACATCTTGCTTAGAAGGACAGAGGAGACCAAGACTTCCCGACTGACATACTGACCAGAGACGCTGAGGTTCCTGCATGCAGACACTCTAGCTCGCAGTGGTCTAACATCCCTCGCGGGGTGTCCAACTCGAGACCAGGACGGGGTCCCATATTCTCTCATTCTCAGGTAATGGGGTTGACTAGATCCTAGAGGGATTCTTGGCATAACACCTACACAGATGCTAGGTACATTCAGTTACATCTAGCTAGGGAGGCATCGTAGGAGTACGCACCTTTTATCATGTGTTTTATATACTTGTATGTATTCATGATTATTGCAAGATGGTAGAACTTTACCATCCCTTTACTTTCGTAGTACTTCTAATCATATATCTCTGCTACTGTCTAATGGTTGTTGCAGCTCATCTATTCTACACTAGAATAACAACTGTTCAATAAATTCTTATTGAAAACACCCAGTCTGTTTATTCTGTGTATCTCTCTGAGACAAACTATGTGAGCATGAGTGACTGAGCGAAAGGTAGTATATTGTTTCCACGATCCTGAGGGATCAGGGTTGTCATGTTCTGAGGTTGCCAGAATCTATTCTCTCCTTGGTAAGAGGAGATTATAGTGGCACTGTGAGCTAGCTGATACAGACAGGCTAACATACCCGGTGGAGGTGCACGGAATCAGACTGCCACCAGTCCCACAGTTTATGTTATCCAAACGCGCAGATCCTGTATAGGTTATATAGGAACTACGAGACATGGCGCCGCCAATGTCCGTTGGGTACTTATTTAACAGTAGAATCTGAGTAGTTCAGTCGTGCTATTCTCAGAGACCCCTACTCACAAAACACCAGAGGTGCCTGGAGTGGGTGGGCACAAACTCAGCCACAGCTGAGTAGGCGAAAAAAATCGTATTTATTGGCTGTTGGTTAATCAAGCTTGAAGGACACATGGGGGCATATGTACAATGACTGGCGAAAACTACAGCTAACGCTAGATAGCAGCAGTTTTCTTACCGATGTGTACCGCCGAAAACTATCACCTTGTTAGCGACGTATGTACAAGACGTCGCTACATGGCGATAGCTTCAGGGATCAGAGGTGAAAACTGCCGCTAACATTAGCGTGATGGCAATAGGAATTCCGGCATTAGCGGGAGAAAACCAACGAAAGGCCCATTAACGGCAAAAAAACGCATGTTAGTCAGCCCAACGTGAGTCTTTTTGCCTCTATTTGAAAAAATAGCCTATCAGTCGACCTCCAATAGAAAATAGGCAAAAAAACAATGAAATGCAGAATGGAGCAGCCAGGGCCAAGTGCAGCACACATAAACAACCCCCTCAAGCCACCCAACATCCAGGATGACCAGGATGAGAGCCTGGATGCCTCACTGGACCTGCGTCTGGAGACTGGGTGCCGCGCTGGACCTGCGTCTGGAGCCTGGATGCGTTGCTGGACCTGCGTCTGGAGTCTGAATGCCTCACTGGACCTGAATCTGGAGCCTGGATGCCTCGCTGGACCTGCGTCTGGAGCCTGGATGCGTTGCTGGACCTGCGTCTGGAGCCTGAATGCTTCACTGGACCTGCATCTGGAGCCTGGGTGCCTCGCTGGACCTGCGTCTGGAGCCTGGATGCCTCGCTGGACCTGCGTCTGGAGCCTGGAGTGGGATGCGGAGGAGCTGTGGAGTCGATGAGCCGTGGCAGTAGACATTTAGGCACGGCGATCTCCCGTACCTGGTGGTGAAGTCTGGCCGATCGCATGGAGACACTTGCTGACCTGTGTGAGAAGACCGCCTTGTGCCCCTTGGAGCTGTGAATGGTAAAGGCACTCCTGCGCACCAACGTAGGGAGGTCTGCATTGCATACTACGATCCACCACTACACCGGGGTGCACAGAGAGGATTACTAATGGTGGGCGGCACCTCTCTGCATCACAGGCCGGGTGAGGTTGCGCTGGCCGGACGCTGTGGAGGGTGAGGCCCCTGAGCTGCGCCAAACTTGTGTTGCGGGAGCGCTGCAAGTTCACGCCTAAGGGGGCACTGCAGCATCAACTGCATCGGGAGGTTCACCTGCGGACTTGGTGGTGACTGTTGTACCCGCGCTTGTGAAATACCACCTGGCTGAGGCTCCTGCTGGCTGAGTCACAGATTTGGAGAGAGTTTAGCGGATTGCGCCACAGTGTCAATGTCCAGGTAGGGAGAAGGTGGGACACGTAGCGGAGGAGGCCTGGGGGTCGAGTTGCCCAGGCCTAGCACCTGTAGATGACACACCCCCAGTGGCGGCTCATCCGCTATGGCGGGAGAGCGTCGCCCCACTACTTCCAAGCAGTGCAAGAAGAGGAACAATCATCACATGATGATAACTTCCTGATGTTATCGTGCCATGTTTCCTTTGCTATAGGGCTGCTCCACTCACGGAGCAGGGCAGGGGTGGCGTGGCATGCCCACTAAAGTGCGCAGTGACTGTTTGATCGGCCCGCTCAGGCTGCACAAAGCAGTCATGCGCACTATCCTGTTCGCAATGCAGGCTGCATTACAGCCTGCATGGAGAACATGCCCACACCTCCAGCCCCTGGCTGAACGCCTCGGCCCGGCGTCAATGACCAAGCCCAACGCCGCATTGCAGCGTTGTGATTGGCTTAGGGGAGGGAGCCTGGCTGCCTACTTCCTGTTCCTGGAAGCAGACTCAGGAGAGCAGGAGCAACGAAGACACGGGACTCGGCCTCGAGGTAAGATTTCTCTCATTTAAATATTTATAACACCAGCTCACACACACCCCCCGCGTCCACGCCCCATCCAGTGTTCTTTCCGACGTTTCCCACCTCCCAGATGTCCAGTCCCCCCCGCAGCACTTCTCAATGGCGGCCGCTGTGCGGCCATGCGCAGCCGGCGTACCACTGGTGTGCCAAAGGTATATATGGAGTTACGACGAATACCATTATATCGAATTCCATTACAATGCATACATTATACTAGGCATATTGCAACAGTAGGGAAGGTGTTTGATTGCGGAGAATTCAACATTACTATTCCCACTTCAGTGAGTGCAACCCTAAAACTAACTCTTGCACCCCAAAGCAAACCCTGAACCCTCAAAATTAATCTTTGAGCCCCCAAAACACTCCCTAAAAATCATATTTGACCCAAATGCACACCCCAATTTTCACATTTGACCCAAATGCCCACCCCAATTTTCATATTTGACCCAAATGCACACCCCAATTTCATGATTGACCCCAAAACACACCCCAAATTTCAAATTTTACCCCATAATACACCCCACATTTCATCTCCGACACCCAAAACCCATACCCACCCTAAAAATTAAGAATACCCCATTGCTGACCTCACAATGCGTTGTAATGGAATGCGATGTAAAGGCACCTGCGCTGTTGGATTTGCGTTCTAAAGGCATTACGATATTATGCCTGCGTTGTAATGGGCGTCTACCGTGCCAAAAGCAAGCCATAGACAAGCCCGTCTGGCCCTGGACCGCGCTCCGCACCAAGGACCCTTCCTCTCAGACACTCCACCCCTACGGCGCCAGCACCCTCTTCGCCATCAACCCTGGACACCACATCGCCAGCCAGGACCAACATCTGCTCCGGACATCGCCATCGCCATCACTGACGGCTACTAAATCACCCACAAGGACCACCCCGACCGTCCAGGAGGAGGCATTGCCATCACCTACAGAAGCACACTCCGACTGACCACACACTCTAATGACCCAATAGTGACCATGGAACACCTCAACTTCCAGATCCGGACCAACCCCAACCCCATCCTCTGCAGCACCCACCTCTGCAGGCCCCCCGGGCCATGGACACCCATTCTCTGATACCATTGTAGACCTCATTGCACACCAGGCTCTCCCATCCACCGACGACATCCTCCTCAGTGAACTCAAGTTCCACCTGGACAACCCCAGTGACCAGAACACTACCCCCTCCTGGGGTAGCTCCCCAACATCAGACTCAAGCAGCTGCAAGCCACATAGCAGGACACACGGTCGAGTATGTCTGGTCCACCATCGGGACCTTCACCTACAGCCACACCACCGGACTCTCCTGGACCGACCATCATTGTATACATCACGTCTTCACCATGCCCAGCGTACACAACCACCATCATCGCCCCCCTCGCAGCTGGATCAAGACCACTGAAGTACGTCTCGTCAACTCCCTCAGCACCACCACTCCGCCAACGCTTAAGACGATGACACCGCAGCGTGCAACCGCCACCGATGCATCTCCAACTGCGCCGACACCCGGGCACCCCTCAAGAACGGCACTGCGTCAGTACCTTACGTCTGCATGATGGCAGGCGTAAGGGTGACGCAGTGCAACAGGGATAGGCTAGCCCCATGCATTGCTGGAGTTGCGTCATCTTTGTGACATGACTGCAGCAATGGGTGACTTTAGCGCAGATGGATACATCAGGATTCTAGACGTGTCTCTCATCACTTTCGTCATGGAGCGCTGTCCAGTAAATACAGCGCATCCGTGGTGTCGTAAGAAGGGGGTAGTGAAAAGTGTTGCAACGCTGCCTTGTCGCAGCGCTGCAACACTTTTCATGAGTGAGGCCCAGGAATGCGCACTATCTTATTGATGGTGCGCAGTCCTGTAGTTTTGTCGCAGGGCAGCGCAGCAACATTGCTTGCAGCGCGGTCCAGCAACAAAACCTGCTGAAATGAGGCCCCAAGGGTTATCTCCATTTTTAAGACCAGCTATTTTCTGGTCTTAAAAAACTGCCTCTAACTGCAGATAGAGGCAGTTTTGGTCCTCCAAACTTAAGGAATCCCCTTGTAAATATCGCTAAGTGGGGTTAGCGGCCGTTTTTGCACAGGAACGCCTCCCTTGCATGTCATTATCGCTAACAGAAGTGGTGATCTTTATAATGGACGTTTTCGCCGGAAAACTGCTGCTAACAGAGGTTAGCGGCAGTTTGTACATAAGGCGATAAAAATCTCGCCGCAAAACCGTCGGAAAAGTGCCGCAAATGCGGCGTCAACTCCTTGTACATATGCCCGATTGTTCCTAAATTGTGTATAACACCTTATCTTAGTTCCCTTGGAAAGCTCTTCTTTACTAAAAAAATGACTGAGGAAAGAGATAACTTAGTACAAGATCTACACCTCTCAGCCGGAGAAGAAGATGCAGACGCAATACACATTGCAGAAGATTTTAGAAATACAGTCACCCTGAAACTGCTAGAGCATGGTTTAACACCTAGGGGTGGCACTGTCGTATTCGTGATTGAGGCACACAAATCATACAGAACAGAGGTATTTTATTTGTGGGTTACATTTAACCCTGGGCAAAGCACTACGCTACGCTCGCGTAGTTTGCGAAGTTTGCGCTACTTCGCACAACGCGAATTGCACGTAGTACAGTGCAAACACGCGTAGCGTAGCGTAGTGCAGCGGTCAGTTTTTGCTTGCTCGCGGTCCTCAACGTCAAGTTGGCGACCGCGAGCAAGCAAAATGACATCCCGGCGAGACTTTTTCTCGTTCGCGATCAGCAACATCAAGTTGCCGATCGCGAGCGTGGAAAATAAACCTCCCGGCGAGATTTTCAACGCTGGGAGGTCAGGTTTCTCATTGCGAGTGGTCGCGTATGCTCGCGACCGCTCGCGATGAGAAACTACCAGTCTGCGTTGAGAAAGCTGCCGCCGAGTAAAAATCTACTCGAGCGGCAGTAAAAGACAGCTCGCACTGTGCAAGATGCCGTTTCAATGATTGCACAGTGCGGACAAGCATCCGGCACTGTGCAATCATTGCAAACAGTGCACTACGCAGTTCGCGTAGTGCTACGCGTAGCTCGCGTAGTGCGAACTGCACTTTGCGTAGCTTCGCGTAGCGCTACTTCGAGAACTACGCCCAGGCTTAGTTACATTCCCAGCAGCAAATGCAAGAACAAAAAAATTTCACTCCTACATAGAAGGAGATGCACCAGCGGACTATTGCCCGTTTGAGGACATTGAGGTTCCGCTCACGTACCAGGAACACTTATACTGGTTTAAAGGCGCCCTACCCCACATAAAAAGACGAGTGAGACTCGGCCCGCTCAGAAGAGAAGGGGCAACATGGCCGATATTAGCGGCCTACACACCACGGGCGAGATTTACTAAGCTTTTGCGCATTGTTTGCATCACAAAAGTGACGCAAAACGACGCTAAATCTTTTTTTTGTAATTTACTTTCCAGCGCTAAACCTGTTTAGCGCTGGAAATAACATAAAAGTAATGCGAAGCAGCGCATTGCGCAGCTTCGCGTTACTTTGCGCCATGGGGGCGTACCAAGGGTGGACCATGGGCGATCCCATGCAACCACCCAAGGTTTCTCACGCTAAACCCAATTTACTAAAAACAATAGATTGGGTTTAGCATGAGAAAACTGCGCCTTTTTAAACCAGGCGCAAGGAAGGAGAAATGCTTTAATTTCTCCTTCCTTTTCCGACTTTGCATGCGTGCTGCACTGTGCAGCAAGCACACAAAGTGGGAAAAGCTTTCCCCTGGTCTAGCATAGTATTTTGTACAGGAAGGGTACCGTTCCTGTACAAAACCTATGCTAGTCTCACACACACACCCTAGCGCTATGGCGCTAAGGTGTGTGCGTGGTGCACGGCAGCTGTAATCAGCGCCGGCACACAGGAAAGGGGAGGAGATAGCCATATCTTTGAAGATATGGCGCTCTCCTGCTCCCTCCCTTTCGCGCAATGCAGCGCAGCCTCGCGGGGGGCTGCGCTGCGTGACTTTTTAGTAAATCTCCCCCCACATCCTGACATTGAAACAATGCCACCAGGAGACTTACTCCCACAACACAAAGAATTGATAAAAATGTATAGAAACTTGATGCAATTCGTCATGATGACACTTACAGTCCAACCAGCAATGGTTGCAATAAATGGAACTCAAACTCAGAGTACAGCAACTAAAATCACACCACAAACATTACATGCAGTGATGGGTAAAATGCCCGCAAAACGTGAGCAAATGCCATTCTGTGTAGCTCAGAAAATAACACATCTAGAGGCAGTATTTCCGAATACTTCCCCGCATGAGAAACACAGAATGCTAACAATCTGCTTGCCCATGGGGATAACACCACAAATAGAGGATTGTACCACTTGGGGTACAGTCTTTGCTGCCATTTATACCAGAACTCATGGTATCCCGTCATTAGCAGTAGTACCAGACGTATTGAGAGAAATACAAAACGAGTACGGAGCGGAGCCTGCCCTGATCTTAGGGATGAAGTTACTAGGTAACTATGCCCAGGTATCAGCCATAATATTAGCTAATATTAAAGGGGAAGCAGCTTCAGTGGCTATCCGCCAACGCCTAAGGGAGTTCAGTCCTTTAGAATAGGTACACGAACTACCAAAAATAATTGAAACTGCATATGCAGAATTAGGCAGAGACAGTTTGGGTGGGAAAGCTTTAAAACCACAACTGATGGGCAGTCCTGAAAAGGACACTTCCATGTAGACACCTGCTTCAACAAAAAAGAAGTGGGACAATACAAAATTTCCTCCACAGGAGCCCTCCGAAAAGAGGTATAACCTTAGGAATAGGGATAATATTAGGAAACCTGACAGGTATCAGGATACTGATACACTTTCCTCTCGTTCCTTTCAGGGTTCATCAAAAAACTCCGAGAGGGAAGGACGGTCAGACAGACAAGAAAAGCGTACAAAGTCCAGAGACAAGCAGCACGCTCAAGATTACACTAAAAAAGAAGAGAAACCAAAACAAAAGCCACAGTTCAAAAAGAAGAATATTGCAGGTCTAAAGATCAGACATGCCCAGAATTCTGAGGACTCGACTACTGAACGGGGAATGGGCTCTGACGATGCTAGACAGTGCGGCAGAAGTAACAATAGTTCGCCAGAACCTGATGGAATTTCTGGTGACAGCGGACTTGAATGATTATATCACAGTGGAAACATCTGATACTAGGGTAAGTGTCTCACATACGTTATGTGAAATAACACTCCAAATGGAGGGGGACAAATGTAGGACAGTTAGAGGTCTCTTTTGGGAGAACCTATCGTTTGGCTATGACATTTTGTTAGCTGAACAAGATTGGCCGCCAGCATTCGTCATGGATTGCCCTAAAGGGGAAACAGTAATTTTACCGGCATTCTCAGACCATATTCCCAGGCACCTAAAACACACATATGCGCAGGAGTGGACAGTAGCCCAAGCCCCAGCATTATACAAAAAACATGTAGGATGGGATGAGGATTCATCCCACCACATAATTCCTTTAAAAAATACTCCAACTGCACAGAGGCAGTATCCAATAAAGCAAGAAGCTAAAAAACAGGTCAGGTAGATCTTAGATCAACTTGAATACAAAGGGGGGATCGAAAATTGCAACTTATCAATTAATAATCCTTTGTTTCTGGTCATGAAACCTGACAATTCATATTGTTTAGTTTTAGGTTACAGACATTTAAACACTTGCACTAAGACATTTGCAGTCCAAAATGCACTCAGTGCCGCATTAATGAATAACATTGTGCTGTAAAAATATAAAACACTTGGGGGCTTATTTAGAAGGCCCCTGCGCCACTTTTGCGTCATTTTTAACATGGGAAAAGTGACGCAAAAGTGGCGCAAGGGGCTTGTAAATATACCCCTTGATATCTCAAATGGATTTTTCTGCCAAAATATAGCGCCTGAAAGCAGGTATCTAACAGCATTCACAGCGCTACAGGTCCCAGGGTCAATATAGTCGACTCAAAGCAGCCTCCCGAGCGGCTGTGCTGCGTTGCGCGACAAGGAGGGAGCAGGAGAGCGCCATATCTTCAAAGATATGGCTCTCTCCTCCCCTTTCCCTTGCGCCGGCGCTGATTACAGCTGCTGTGCGCCACGCACACACCTAAGCGCCATAGCACTATGGTGTGTGTTTGTGAGACTAGCATAGGTTTTGTACAGGAAGGGTACCCTTCCTGTACAAAATAACATTCTAGACACAAAGGAAAGCGTTTCCCACTTTGTATGCATGCTGCACAGTGCAGCATGCATGCAAAGTCGGAAAAGGAAGGAGAAATGAAAGCATTTCTCGTTCCTTGCGCCTGGTTTAAAAAGGCGCAGTTTTCTCACGCTAAACCCAATCTACTGTTTTTAGTAAATTGGGTTTAGCGTGAGAAACCTTGGGTGGTTGCAGGGGAACGCCAATGCTCCACCCTTGGTACGCCCCCATGGCGCAAAGTAGCGCGAAGCAGCGCAATGTGCTGCTTTGCATTACTTTCAAGTTATTTCCAGCACTTAACAGGTTTAGCGCTGGAAGGTAAATTACAAAAAAAAGATTTTGCGTCGTTTTGCGTCACTTTTGTGACGCAAACACAGCGCAAAATCTTAGTAAATCTCCCCCTTTGTTCCTTACAAGCTGGCATGATAGCTTCCAAACACTTACAGACATGCGTAAACGTACACAACCTGGTGATCCGTATAGTTGCGGGTCAATCTGGGTACACCTATCTAACATATAATGAAGGTGAAACAGTACCAGTAGCATACAAGTCACATTTGTTCACAAATGCTGAGATGCGTTTCGCTTCTACAGAAAAGATACTAACAGCAGCACAAACTGCTGTAGTAAGAGAAAGAGCACTGGCACAAGGGAAACGAATAATAGTAGTGACTCCGGTTCCAGCCTTAGAGGCTGCAACAAAGGCGGGCATTCCTAACGCTATAGCCTTACATCCGAGATGGATACAATGGGCTAATTCTCTCACTGCAACAGATGCAGAATACAGGTACGACCCACATTTAAAGACACAAGCATTTCTGCAATAAGAACAAGAATATCCTCTACCAAACGAAATAATGCCTCTAGATCAGTATGAATATATAATTCACACTGACGGATCTGCTCAACCGGCAATAGGAAGAAAGCAACAATATAGCGCGGCATGCGCAATCGTTAAAGGTCACATGCAGATGGAAAGTTCCACCCAAGTTGCACAAAAACGCAATCTCTAGGAGACTGCACGGCACAGCTGGCAGAGTTAAAAGCCTTGATTCTGGCACTGGTAAATACAGATCGAGAATTCCCCACACTAATTGTGTGCGATTCATTTTACTGTGTACAGTCATATAATGAATATCTCCAGCACTGGGTTCAAAACGGGTTCAAAGATGCAAAAGGTGGTACAATTAAGCACAAAATGCTATGGGAACAGGTAGTGGAGTTGAAAACCGAACTACCGAGAGCTCACGTGATACACACACTGAGTCATCAGCGTGATGGCGTTCACATTGAAGGGAATTCATTGGCTGATGAAGCCACAAAGGTGGCTGTACGCACGCCTTCCGTAGCTACAATCACTCATTCTAAAACGAGAATAGACGGTGAGATTATGGTGGCTGTCATTGCTTCACGCAAAAACAGCAAGGCAGTACCAAAAAGGTTTCCACTCAAGTACTCCTACAAGTTAGATGCCAATAACATTCCATTTGCTCAGATTCCTGGAGTGGGGGCTAGAGTAACTCCAAACATGGATCGTAGGTTAGGTTTAATTCTAGCAGCACATGAAGGAATAGGCTCTGCACATGCAGGAGTTACGGTGACTGTTTCTTTATTGAAACAACGGTATTGGTGGACTGAGTTAACAAAGCAGACTAAAGACTATGGGGCAGATTTACAATAACTGGTGCATCCCTGCATATTAGAAGGGATGCACCAGTTATTTTGCGTGATGTAAAAAAAACCCTTGCGCCACCATGGATGCAGCGCATTTACAATGCGGCTGCGCATCGCGCAGGATAGACAGATGCATCACGCATCTGTCGGCGTAAAGTGACACAGTGCTGGAGTCGTGTCGCAAGCGCGACGCAACTCCAGCACTGCTCAGGGGCGGCCTATACTTGCTGTGCTGCGTCACTCCTTACGCCTGCTACAAGCAGGCGTAAGGTTTTGACGCAGCGGGGTCGTAAAAGTGACTCAGTGAAATCTTGTAGATTTCACTGCGTCACTTTTACGAGGCTTCCTTGCGACAGAACGCCCACCCTGCATACATTATACCTGACGCAGGCATAATTTAGCGCAGGGCTTTACAACGTGATGCATCTCCCTAGATGTGTCACGTTGTAAATATGTCACATAGTGGCGCATTGTTTACGATGCCGCTGCGTCACAGAAGTGACGCAACGGTGTCGTAAAGATGTCGCAAGGGGCTTGTAAATCTGCCCCTATGTCTTGAAATGCGACATCTGCCAGCAGATGAAAGGTTCCACCGTAACACGTCCAGCACAGACACCATTATTAATATCTGACAAACCACTAGTGTGTGTTTACTTGGACCACTGTGGCCCCTTACAAAGAGATGGGGCTTACAGGTATATCATGGTTGCAGTGGATTCCTGCTCAAGATTCCTATGGGTGTGGCCCTAACGCTCGGCTGACGCTCGAACTGTTATAAAAGATTTGCGAGTCTTTATAGGAACATACGCAATTGGCACATTACATTCTGACCGGGGCCCTGCGTTTAGCTCTCGGGCTTACAAGGAGGCCATGTGAGGATTGGGTGTAGCATTGGGGTACTCCTCTCCGTACCATCCTGAGGGAAATTCGGTCGTGGAGAGGAAAAACAGAGACTTAAAGCAGACTTTAACAGCTAGAGTATTAGGCACGGGTGAGAGTTGGGTAAAACATCTGTATGGAGTACAGTTAGCATTGAATAACATGCCAAGAAGTTCTCTAGGGGGGTTACTCCATATGAGGTCCTATTTGGGACAAGAATGTGGGTACCTGATCTTGATTGTGAAGGCGCAGTGGCGGATGAAAAGCCTTTTGACATCCATGATCGTTTGGCTGTTTTACAGGATCTAAATGAATCCAGGACACAACAAAGTAATGTCCATATGAAGCAGACCGCCACTGGGGAAGTCAAATCAGTCACGGCAAGACCTGTCTGGATCCCAAAAGTCGGGGATCTGGTCAGAGAGAAAATAGCGGAGAAGAAAGAATTTGGGCCATCATACAGAAAGCCTGTACAGGTCTTAGCAGTGGAAGGAACAAGAACTGTACTTCTAATGCCTCTTGCCGGGAAAAAGGAGAAAAGATTTGTCTCAATTGACCTAATCAAACCACACTATGTGGCCAATACTGAGAAGTAGGCCATGTGGACTCCAAAGTAGCAGACGCCTTTCTCTCACTACAATTCAAGAAGTTCAAATGGAAAGACTCATCACGTTCGAAGAGTCTCCTGCACGGAATGATGGACTATGCAACAATGCTATGGAACTCGTTCCCCTTGAACCTGAAGTTCAAATTCAGAATCAAAATGAAAGACAAATTTCAATTCGACCAAATACAGATGTCTACATCAACACGCCTCGACATGAGCAAACTACGATTTCCACAAATCCTGATGCAATACCGACAATTGATCGAACTGCTTCTGGCTACTTCATAAACTTTGATACGTTTTCTTTGGATCCAAGTGAACCTGAAATGATGCCAGCCCAACAATCACACAAGCAGCAAGTTAAAGACTTTCTTAACTTTCTTAAAAAGACTTACCTGGTATCACCTTGGGTAGAACTATGGGTAGTTACCGAGATACTTTTTCTTTCTTTTCTGGTTAGGCTTAGTAATAGTTTTTAGCATGCTTGTTAATGGAAAATATCTTCGACAAAGCTCTGCAGCCCAAAAGGTGAATTTAATTTTAAAACCACACCAATCATCTCATCGAAAACAAAGAGACTTGTCATCAGTGAACATTACAGCAGATCCTATACCTGATGGTATAGTTTGGGACAAGGTTGATTTCGATATATTTGGTCCGACCGAACTTTTAAGAATTCCTCATTTACTTAAAATATTGTTGAGTGATATCATTACCTCAAGTACATTTTCCGATGATTGGGACTTTGAAACTGTAAATAATATGTTGTCTGATTTGGAATAATCTGCTGCATTTTCTAATAGTGAAACATTGGAAAGCACATCAGATTTCGAAACAATGTATTGTTATCAACACTATGGTCATCATTTTCTGCATAAATCTGCTAATCCTAGAAATGTGTTCACATACCACCAATGGGAACAATGTCCAACACCGCCGAAAGGCAGTTCAAAAACATTTACACAAAAGTTTCCATATTTTTTTAGGGTTTAATATGTCTGACCCAGCCTCATATTATTATAAGGTTGCACCAACATCAGCACAGAAAAATATGTTAACTAACACCAAACAGATTTACTCTGCTTCCTTTATTGCCCAGTTGTCTGAACAAGGTTTTGACATATGGAAAGACACCATAGACTTAAAATCAGTCTGGGGTACTAGAGAATGGCAAGTTCAGGGAACAGAAGCTTTGTTTAGAGCATGCCTCATCCCTCAGCAGATCATGTTTTTGAACGAGACAGTACAACAAATGTCTTGCCTTGGACTAGCCAAGAACAAAGACTTGAACACACCTCGGCTGCCAACTCCATCAAACACGAGGGTAACATAACATCACAGAAAGAGATTAAAGTAGATGACATTATACAATACAACAGATCAGACCCCGATTGGAAGAAATGGTTGATGTGGCCCACAGACACCAATAGTTGTCAGGCGAGATTCATGGGTAAAACCGAAGGGTTCAGTATCCATAGGCCAGATCCACGTTATGTACAGAGAGAACATCCAGGGGTAGTGACATCCTACAGTGTTGGGAAGTTGTGCCTTGATTTGCTAAAAACCTCAACACTCACAAAGGTGAAACAACACTTATCCTTACTGTCATAGGATGTGGATCTCAGGGATTTTTTACTAGGTCCCAGGAAACCACGTCAGAAATGTTTCATTTATGTTATCTGCAATGAAATATGGAAAATATCCCAACAAGAGGCCGCAGAGAAATTACGTGAAATAGACTGTATAAATCTAGAAAAATCTCTAGCAGTGGTAGACAATGGGTTAACTCCATTGACCTCCAGAATATATTCCTTAGGCAACATTGTATCTTCTGCAATAGACATACTAGAACAAGATTGGCCATATTACAACACTGGCAATCTCAATTACGTTCTATTATGTTGTTATGCTGGACGCTGCAATCTTTGCGTGCAGGCTATGTGCCTTGGCGTTATAGTAACAGTACGTCTCTGTTCTCTGAATACAATCTAACAGATAAACAGATAGAAATGGCACAAAGGGGAGCAAAATATACAATGCTGTGTATCGAAAAACTGGATAGATTAGCATTTACAGTGGCATAATTACCGTTAACAGAATGGCTAATCCATGGCACATAACTCTACCGGTCACTACTTTTCAGTTTCAGTATTGCCTTGAACAAAAGCAGGCAGGCAGATATGAAGAAATGGGTAAGGAATACATTAAGGAATCATGGGTATTACCATACAGATTTCGATGCCGGAGTGGGGATCGAGAAGTGTTTCTAAGCGGTAGAAACTGTGAGAACACTTTAAGTGGATCATTCAAATGCCAGGATATAATGCTGCATGGGGCTTGTAATGGTTCTGTAGCGAACTTGTCCTGCCATTTGAGGGGTGCCCCAGCTGCAGTGATTACTCAAGCATTCAGGCTACTTTCAAATGGGAGTTACTTGATACTGAACAGTCAAGGCTGCTGCGGAATGCTACAGGGCATCGCATATCTGGTAACCGTGAGCTCCAGGGTTACTTGTTGTATGCGAGTATTGTTTCCACCGACACATACAGTGAGGGAGGCGCTGTTATGGCCTTCACTGAATGTTTCTTTAATAAGGTTTGATACTCTAAGCAGAATGAAAGCCATGCTTTTACAGAGGTCTGTGCCCTTAACCTCCGCTCGAGAGACTTTTGATCTCCAGATCGCAAGGTCTTCGGCAGAGATACAGGAGCTTATTCATACAAACTGCCCTTTCCATTTCGCAGAATTGGTAAATCGTATCTTTAACATGTCTGATACAACAGGCATAGTCCACCTATTTAAGACCATAGGTTCTGGACTTCTGGGCACCTTTCAGATGGTACTTGGAGTTATACCAAACTTCATACACTTCGTATTCGGAAGCATCTTTGGAGGACTTCCGCTCATCCTGTTTCTAGTAGCAGGTATCATGATTGTTTTCCATCTGCTACGCAATGGACATCCCAGTCACCAAGGAGATGGAAAAAGTACTCTTGGGGGCATATTCTCAAGGACTTATCGCTGATTTATCGGCACTTTAGCACTGCAAAAGTGGCAATAGATTTATCGCCCTATTCTCAAGCTGGTGCAAACTGCCGATATCGCCACTTTTCCAGCGATAGCTCCTGCAAAAAACATCGCCACGGATGAGAGCGACAACTAACGCTAATGAGAGTAGGCGTTCCCGTGCAAAAACACACGAAAACACCACTTCGCGATAGTCTCAACGACCAGCCAGATCGGCGAAGCGATCCAAAAACAGGCGATAAGGCGCGTTAGCAGCAGGGATTTAACACCTGCCTATTACTGGTGTTAAGCAGGACGACAACCTGCAGTAGAAAGGGAGCCCAGCCCAGAGCCACATCTGAAGACCAACAGATGCCGTGGAGCCAATGATCACGCAGCTTGGAGACCCAAGAGGGCCACAACACCCACCGCCACCACCCCCAGGACCCCCCCGGACTACCACCTAGGCAGCGCAGAAAAAGACAGCGGACCTTCCCAAAACGCACAAGCCTCAGACACTCAACGCCAGATGATGCCATTGCCCACTACAGGCTCAAAAGGACAACCATCCTCCGCATCCTGACCCACATTGCCCACAGGCTGACAGTACCAACACAGCGGAGAACCAACATCCCTCCGCAGACAAAGCTGCTGGCTGTGCTGCACCTGTTGGCCTCTGGTACCTTCCAACCAACAACTGCCAGAGTCGGAGGAGTCTCACAGCCAGCCCTATCAAACTTCCTCACACATGTCTTGGATGCATGTCCACAAAAGCAACGGCGGGCCCCTGTATCCGCACCACACGCTAGATCCAATTCATAGTGTTCCTGCGCAACCAACCCCAACGCCAGCCGTTGCTTGACGCCTCTGTGCTCCAGATCCAAGATTGTAGTTACTGAAATGGGGGTGCGCCAGGTCATGAAGTCCAGTAGTCAACAGTAGTGTAAAATCAGTTCTTCATTACAAATACATAAATCAACAATACGAAAAGCTCAGCCAACGCGTTCCGTTCCCAACGGGGAACTTCATCAGGGCAACGTGTGGATTCAATTAACTGCATATGCTGCGGGAACTCCCCAATACAATTCCATATTCCGAAAGTCAGTATTCAGAAACCTGTTGGATAAATGGTGACAATGGTCAAGCGTCCGTATAGTCACAAACGTAATCTGGTACAGTGTATGTACAGTGTATTGCACTTGGACAAACCGGAATGCTAACAGGTATGATAAATCCTGCATAAAAAGACCGTAACAGAAGTTCGTGTGGTCGTAACCTTCGTAGGAAAGAAAAGGAAGGTTACGACCGCACAAACTTCTGTTACGGTCTTATTATGCAGGTTTTATCATACCTGTAAGCATCACGGTTTGTATCAGCTTGATACCCCTGCACCTTCACTTCCCCCACACTGCGCAGGAACAGCTGGAGACCAAGCAAGGGAACTACGCCATAGCTGACTTCCCGCACGTGTTGGGGGCAATTGACTGCACACATGTACTACTTGTGGCCCCTGCCGACACTGCACACAATAACCGCAACAGAAACCACACGCATTCCATCAATGTGCAGGCAAAAGTGGACCACCGGGGCCTGTTCATGAATGTCGTCGCAAACTTCCCAGGCAGTGTGCATAATTCCTACATCTTCCGCAAGTCCATCACCAACCAGCGCTTTGAGGATGGCACCTATGGAAATGCACTGCTCGTCGGTAAGTACCAACTGAACACACCACACACCTCAACTCCACAATCATACAACTCACAACTGTGGGAATGTACATGTTACAAAATCACATACAACATGCCAATCAACATGCCCAACTACCAGACACGACAACACAAGCAACTGTGGTAACCGTGGCCAGCCATGTAGACAAACCATCCACGGCATGGCACCTCTGCCACACAGTTGCAGAATGTGGGGAGAGGTAGGAACCAAGTATGTGCGAAGGAGGCAAGTGACCCATCAATAAGAATGTACACAATGTCAAGTGTGGCGGTGATGTGCTGGACAGACTTCAGTATGCAGAGCACAGCCATGTCCATGTGGACATCTACTGCTGGTGTTTGTAGTGTTGTGGACAGTGGACGCAAACAGGTTACCTCAGGCAGTGTGGAAGACCTTGGACATGTAGCTTTGTCGTCCCCCCTTGTAAGCGTGAGCGGAGTGGCCTTGGCCTGCGTATGTCGTGAATAAATAGCCTGGGGCTCTGGGCGTGGTTCAGTTCTGGGATGGCCACCAAAGTAACTACTGCTTGTGTCTCTGTGTCCGCCATATCCTGTCCATAGGCCTACACACGTGGCCGACCACCTTCAACGGCCAGATTTACACTGGAGACGAGGTGGCTACATCCCAAGCCAACCCGCGCACATCTCGTCATCGCATGCAGGGTCGTGTCTGCCAGGGCGGCGCCCCCCACCCAGCCACGAGGCCGCCCGTGACCGGTGGTGCCTGCGCGATCCTGTGCGCCTGCTGCACCCCAGCCCTGGTCCCCATTCTGGTCCTCCGCCCAGCGATGACTGGCCGCCCCTGCACACCCAGGCCTCAATGCTCACCTGCCGCCACCAGCGTGTCTCCAAGAGGACCCACCACGTGCCGGTGCAACCTCCTCAGCCGATCACTTGATTCCGCGCCACAGGCCCCAGCGCACCCTGCGGCACCGCACCACGGAGTCCTGTGTGTGCTGACTGCTGCCTTCGGGGTACACTGCGGTCCAGCAGGGCTCTCAATTCAAATCGAATCTTGATTGGGAGAACGGTGTATCGAGGTCTATGCATCATCGCAGGCTGCACACCCGCTCAGCTCTTCAGGTGCCCCTACCTCAGTGCACCGCACATCACCGTCCCGTGGCGGTAGGCCCGTGCCGGCTGCAGTGCCTCGGGTGCCACCAACTCTGTGCACCGCAAGTCATCGTCCCGTGGCGGAAGGCCCGTGCCGGCCACAGTGCATGGGGTGCCACCAACTCTGTGCACCTCAAGTCACCGTCCCGTGGCGGTAGGCCCGTGCCGGCCGCAGTGCATCAGGTGCCACTAACCCAGTGTGCCACAAGTCATGGACCCTTTATGATTAAGTCTCGTGGTGCGGACGCCATCATGTCACCTCCGGCAGTGGGGATTGTGATGTGGTAGGCCCCTTTTATTGGCAGGGTCACATGTCCTGTGACGCCTGTGCTGGATGGGTGTGGTGTGGGTGTAAACCAGCCCTCAGGGAGTGGCTGTGGCATGCTAACAACTAGACCAGTGATCAGCAGATCACTACAGGGAAGATCTGGGACATGTAGCTTTGTCCCCCCCCCTGTAAGCGTAAGCGGAGTGGGCTGGGCTGGGCTGGGCTGGCGTATGCCAGTCCAGCGTAGGGGTGTGAACAATGAGCCCGGGGCTCTGGGCGTGGTTCAGTTCTGGGCTGGACAAGAAAGTAACTAATGCGTGTGTCTCTGTTGTAGAGTCGGCGCCACCCGGACCGCAATCGGCAATGTTGCACCCTGTGACTCAAATCCCACAACATGAGCAACATGGACGTAAGGGGGAATCACCGACCCTACATTCATCTATACTTTCATACTTGAATGATCATAGACATGACACATCTGTGTGAATTTGAATGTTTGGCGTGTTCTATTGCTGTCTCGACGCCTAACACCATCCAGTGGCGTGAGCAAGTAGTAGAGATCCCACTGAAGCTACCTTTGAATTTGGGGTCCTCGCGGAAAATTCCTGGACGTTCCTTACTTGTAAGCCTTGAGGAATGATCCCTGCCTTTTCACTTTCTTTTAACTTTACCGATAACCGGATACTCAGTGTCGCGGCAATCGCTCATTTGCCTGCGCACGATTCCGGGCGCTTCATTATTTAAGCCCATGTGCACGTCGGCTCTGCGTTGCTGAACCACGGCAAACGGACTGAGCAGAATTGCCGGTAACACTTATCTATCGTGCTCTGTGGAACGATCCCCCTTAGGTAAGGAACCAGCATCTCGTTATCCTTATACCCGCACACCCCTGACTAATGGGATCCTCGTGGAAGTTAACAATCGGGTTCTTTTATTACAGGAATCGATTTACTAACACTTCCAAAGCGGACATCCTGCCAATGCTGGCCCGCTCTCCTCCTTAGTCACGATTCAGTGGCTTTTACTCCGGTAAGATTCTTAGCTTTGATATTCTATAAGTCCTCATGTTACCCTGCTGCTATTTAGCACGACAATATGCTCCCCTTATCCCTCCTTTTCTACAGCGTTCCGCCCCAGACCTAGACCTACATCTCGCTTCCTCATCGTGATCGCCAGTTTACACCCTTTACAGGGGTAAGTGCCCACTTATCCACGTGTGGCTGATTACCAGAGGAGCCACCTGCCTTTTTCTCCTTAATCCCTAACTACTCTTCTTTTCCTTTACACCACAGAACCCGGCTGGGTCTCCCTGTGAGTATTCTTCTTTTTACTTCACTCACGGTTGGCACTATTTCCTCTCCTGTACTGTGCGGTCAACAATCCAGGTATTTTCATTACCCTGATCCACTACTAGTGCAATGCTATTAGGTCCCCGTAATTATCTTACACTATTCTCACTCTTTCCCCAGATGTTCCCAGTATCATAGGTCCTGATGAGACCCCACATCTTAGAGAGGGTCGAAACGCCGTCGACAATTTTGATGAAAACGAACCATTGTCACAGCACTTATTATTGTATAAAGTTGCTGCATATCTTGAGAAAATTTCAATTATGGTTGTTTTCGGTGAAAAAAATACGTGAAACCTTGTAAATATTGTCACATTGTGTCACTTAACTGTTATGTTCATGCTACACTTGGGACACCTCTTCACAAATGCTTTACTTTTTGTATAATTGATTGATATATATTGTGTGACTAATACAAACGTATGTGTACAACGAAACCCTTAGTGTGTCTGCTCCCTCTTTCTATGACATCAACATAACCCTTCTATCGTGATTGCGCACTAGTATAATTATAGATATATACTATTCCACAGGAACCATTGTTTTCTTGTCATAATGGATCGTTGGAGAGCATGGAACGGACAGTGGGTGTTCGTTAGGAACTGTAAGTCATCCCTGATGGGACTTAGACACCCACGTATGGCATCTAGTTTGGCTGCCATAAGGTCGAACCCCACCCACAGCTGATCAGCCATCTTCTCCTGGCACCCTAACACACGGCGTTGGAATGCCATGTGTTGGTCGTGGGGGTCCTGGGAGACAGCCGTGGTGGTGGGTGCTTCCTGCTGTGTGGTCTGTGCAGGGGGTGGGGTCTCCTCGATGCAGCTGGGCTGCCCTGCTCCTGGAGGTGGGGTGCCGAAGCTGTCCTTGAGCTGTTGGAGGGCATCAGTGTCGATGTTGGGGAGGTCCTCTTCATCATCAGTGCTGAGTTGTTGGGTCTGCTCTGCAGGAGGTGTTGATTCTCCCTCTGCAATGTGAAGGGGAGATGCAGATTGACATTGTGTTCACATGTATGTTCACGCATTGTACAAGTTTACTTACAGACTGCATGACAATGTACATTGTGACTGTTTGTGAGGAGATGCCTATTTGATGCGGGACAGTTGACATTTCTACACCATCAGGGATGTGAGGCTGTACTTGTACATTATCATCTCACAGTTTCCTGCTATGCCAAATGCGAATGGCCATTTTCTACACACAGGCGGCAGCAGTTGTGTCCTCTGTTCTGTTATGAAAGTGTTGCAGTTTGTACCACATTGTTGTCAATGTTGAGGTGCTCTGATTCTTATGTGTGTGTGCTGCATTGTGGGTGAGTTGCCCCTTCAGCTCTGATTTGGCTGGCCCTTATTCCTTGCAGGCGCTGTGCCTTTCACTTCTGTGCTTATACAGTGCTGAGATGTTGCAGACTTGGGTAAATTGGGCTCTTGGTCGGAGTTGTGACTCTTGGGCATGGTTTTTCCACAGATGTGCTATACTTAATTGTGCATGTGTGCCATTGTGCCCATCTCCCCCCGTCCCCCCAGTCCCTGGTCGTTACTCACCCTGTTGCTGTTGGCTCAGGTCATGTTGTGCAGTGTCCGGTCCCCCAACTCCTGCCACCGTCTCCCCAATGATGACTCAGGTCACCATTTCCGCCATCTCATCCAGCTCCTGGTATGTCGCTGGACTCCCACCTCCAGTCTGCATTGCTGCTTTCAGGTTGGTTGCGAGTTTCAGCTTGGTTTTGAGCTTCACATCAGTCCAGCGCTTCTTGCAGTCGTCCAATTCCCTTCTCTTCACTCCGACTGCATTCACCTTGGCCAAGATGGACTGCCATATTGTATTTTTAGTTGCCAATGACACAGTGGAGGTGAAGAACAGTTGGTGGTAGTGGTCTATCACCTCCGTAATGAGGATATGGTTTTCCTGCGTACTGAAACGCGGGTTCCTCTTCTTCTTCTCCTTGCCCTTCCCTGACCCCGAGGTCCCAGGCTGGTCCTCCGTGGGGCTTGTGTGGTCTGGTTGTCCTCTGTACTTGCTCCGGCTACCTCCATGGTGCTTCGCAGTTGTTTGTGTTTTGTTTGTGTTTTTTGTTGCCACTTTTATAGTGGTTTTTCCCACCTGACTTGTGGGACTTGCAGGCCTGGCGGTGCTTATCGCTGAATTTTTTATCGCAGTTGGGCCCATCGCAACTTTTTTCACTTTTGGGTTTAGATTTTTATCGCCGTCCCGGTAATTTTATCGTGGACATTTGACGAGTTATCGGGAAACTATTGCATGTTACGGCCGTGTTGAGAATACGACATTAACACAGAGTTATTTTCCCGCCATAGACGGCGATATGAAAGATTGCGTTAACCTATTTTGGCGATGATTATCGCACATTCTTTAGAATATCCCCCTTGGAGCATAAATACCGTGACCGCATGGCACAACATCTAGGCATGCCTCGCCTAAGAGAACTAAGTGCATCCTGGTTCTTGTCATTTCGACCAGTCTGGATGGACTGCATCTTACCTGTCCTCTGATGCCTGTTTTGCGGAGAAGAATGCGTGTTAAACCTTTGTTTGACACTCCCATCATGTGCGCAACCGGACGTGAATGCTTTACTGGACCCAATAACGGCCCATGTTCTGCAGTGTCCTCAGCGTATTCCGATGTTGATGGCGGCATTCCTTGAGCACCCACAGGTAGTAATAGCACCTGTTGGTATGGACACCAGCTCCTCCTCTGACACCCAGGCTTTGGATGGCGCACAGGCTGCCCCAGCACCGGCTGCGGACAGTGCGGAACATCATCTGTGCTCAATTGATGTACTCTGCGAGGAGCTACAGGGGCCGTCTACTGCGGAAGCAAGCAACAAAAATGTTGTGTCTACCAGCAAGGACACATAAACATTTGACTCATTTGGCTCGTCGTGTGCTGGAAGAAATTCGCCCTTTTTTAAACAAGCTCAAATTTGGAACTCAAAAACAAAATTAACATTCCTTTCATTTATTGGGCATACATGGCTTTCTAATGCCTATAGTGGTTCGGACTCTAACTACGGACACTTAGAGCTATGGCTTGCCAAAATTTTTTTTTTTTACATTTTTAAGTTTTTTAGAAATTGTTTAGACGTTTTAAACATTTTAGCAAAACAAATGTTGTTATAAACTTTGGGGGATATTCTCAAGAACATGCGATAATCATTGCCAAAATAGGTTAACGCAATTTTTCATATGGCCGTCTATCGCGGCAAAATAACGCCGTGTTAACGTCGTATTCTCAACACGGCGGTAACATGAGATAGTTTCCCGATAACGCGTCAAATGTCCGCGATAAAATTACCGGGACAGCGATAAAAATCTAAATCCGAACGCGAAAAAAGTGGCGATGGGCCCAACCGCGATAGAAAATCAGCGATAAGCTGCGCCAGGCCTGCAATTCACACACGTCAGGCGGGAAAAATCACTATAAAAGCAGAAAAAAAAACCACAAACAAAACCAAAACAACTGCGAAGCACAATGGAGGTAGCTGGAGCAAGTACAGAAGACAACCAGAACCCCACAAGCCCCACGGAGGACCAGCCTGGGACCTCGGAGTCAGGGAAGGGCAAGGAGAAGAAGAAGAGGAAGACGCGGTTCAGTCCGCAGGAAAACAGGATCCTGATAACAGAGGTGATAGAACACCATCAACAACTGCTCGTCACCTCCACTGTGTCATTGGCAACAAAAAATGGAATATGGCAGTCCATTGTGGATAAGGTGAATGCAGTCGGAGTCCTGAGGAGGACAATGGAAGAGGTCAAGAGGCGCTGGAATGATGTGAAGCGCAAAACCAAGCAGAAACTTGGCAACAACCAGAAGGCAGCAATGCAGACTAGAGGTGGGAGTCCAGCGCCACAGGAGGAGCTGAATGAGATGAGGAAATGGTGTCCACAGTCATCAGTGTGGAGACGGTGGCAGGAGTTGGGGGACCGGACACTGCTCAACATGACCTGACACAACAGCAACAGGGTGAGTAACGACCAGGGACTGGGGGGACGGCGGGAGATGGGCACAATGGCATACATGCACAATTAAGTATAGCACAGTGCACACCCACAATGACTCTGGATCATGTCCCTGATCCCCTTGGCACACTGCAGCACACCTAGAAACAGCAAGTAGGCCCCCGTCGACTATGTGCCCAGAGGGGGCCCTTCCCCCACATCACCAATCTCACAACCAACCCATGCACATGTGCCAAACCCAGCAAAGCGGCGTGTCTGTGAGCCACACTGACAATGCAAGTGACACTGCCTGACGAATAGCATGGCTGCAGTCAATATATCATGACATGTTGCACGCCACGACACTGAGGTGGCTGAGTGTGGACCACATCCGTAAAGGAGCAGGTCACACTCTGACATGTCCACGTGCACATACAACCCCTGATATCAACAACACATCTGCGGACAAACCATGCCCCAGAGTCCCAACTCCCACCAAGAGCCCAATTTACCCAAGTATGCAACATCTCAGCACTGCATAAGCACAGAAGTCAAAGGCACACCTCCTGAAAGGGATAAGGGGCAGCAAAATCAGAGCTGCAGGGGTGACTCTCCCAAAATGCAGCACACACACATAACATTCAGAGCACATCAACATTGACAACAATGTGGTACAAACTGCAACACGTTCACAACAGAACAGAGGACAAAACTGGTGCCGCTTGTGTGTAGAAACTGGCCAATCACATTTGGCATAGCAGGGAAATGTGAGATGATAATGTACAAGTACAAACACACATCCGTGATGTTGTCGAAATGTCCACTGTCCCGCATCAATAAGGCAGCTCCTCCCGAACAGTCACAATGTACATTTTCATGCAGTCTGTATGTAAACTTGTACAATGCGTCAACATACATGTGAACACAATATAAACTGCATCTCCCCTTCACATTGCAGAGGGAAAATAAACACCTCCTACAGAGCTGACCGAACATCTCTTCACTGATGACGAAGAGGATATCCACACCTTCGACACCGACGCCCTCCAAGAGCTCATGGACAGCTTCGGCACCTCACCTCCAGGAGCAGGGCAGCCCAGCTGCATCGAGGATACCTCACCCCCTGCACAGACCACACAGCAGGAAGCACCCACCACCACGGCTGTCTCCCAGGACCCCCACGAACAACACATGGCCTTCCAAAGCCATGTGTTAGGGTACAAGGAGAAGATGGCTGATCAGGTGCGGGTGGGGTTCGACCTCATGGCAGCTAAAATAGATGCCATACGTGGGTGTCTAAGTCCCATCAGGGACCACTTACAGTCCCTAACGGACACCCACAGTCCGCTCTATGCTCTCCAACGATCCATGGCTGACATCGCTGGAGTATTAGAAAAATAGGGAGCGACCCCACTGACCAAGAGACAGGGTACCACTGGTAAATATAAAAATATTACTCTTGGACATGTACAGGAATACACCTTTAACCCGGTACACAATCAACCCGATTCACAAACAATTGTACACTGCTATATCATATCCACATTCCTCCATAAACACCATACGATTGAACCCAGAAAAACAACCATATATCACATAAGGATAAAACACTCAAGTATATAACAAATTCAAAATTGATTAAAAATAAGTTAAAATCACATCAAAATCATACAATAACCAAAAATACGATAATAATAAAAAAACATAAATTCACATTTTAAAAACCTGAGACATTATGAGAGACAAAAAAATGTGAAACATGTAATTTCATCAGAAAGGTTATTCCCAACAGGAATCAAATGTATAAACACCATTAGTCTATTCATTTATCGTTTCATTAGACAAAGGGCCGTTCCTGGATACAACCAAAAAAAATACAGGCGTCGACGCGTTTCAGTGGTAAGAAATTATTGAGGTGCCACCTTCATCAGGACAAACATAATGCTTGTCTCTCTCTCAACTGTATAAAATTCAGTACACCTAATCAAAACAAAAACATACCATCAGCACAACCTACTATTTCTTTTAAAAATCATTAATAATATTGCTTCATTAGTCAAAACACTCCCCACATTTAAAAAAAAAAACGTTTTATTTGTTTTTATATATACAGCATATATTATTTAAACAAATCCAAATTATGCATAATATAAAAACCGACCCATTTCCCTTTAATCCATTCTGGGTTTATTATCAATATGTCCACATAGCTGTTTAGCGGGTTCAACAAACCTACACAATCATTCAATAATCCTATTTATTACTAACAGATATGTACATCCCCCAATCAGCAAATATCTCATATTGTCACAATTCACTATCACTCCAGTCTGCATATATCCTCACACATTCATTCTTTCATTCTGAAAAATATTAAATCTATCACTCAGAATACATACCTATAGTGATGTATGCAGTGTTCATACAATCACTCTTCCAAAAAACCATAAAAAGATTCTTAAGAAGATTCTTTGTCGTTGTCACGTATGTGTGTTTGTACTTGTACATTATCATCTCACATTTCCCTGCTATGCCAAATGTGATTGGCCAGTTTCTACACACAAGCGGCACCAGTTTTGTCCTCTGTTCTGTTGTGAACGTGTTGCAGTTTGTACCACATTGTTGTCAATGTTGATGTGCTCTGAATGTTATGTGTGTGTGCTGCATTTTGGGAGAGTCACCCCTGCAGCTCTGATTTCACCTTGTCAGTGATTCTAATTCTAATTGGAAAAACAATACAGTTACATTCCAACTAGGACCCTAACCAACTCCATAATAGGATATTATAAATAAAAATAAAGTCCAAGTACCAATGGGCCACTAACCTCAATTGATTCGTATATATTCACATATATCGCCATAAATAAAATTTGTAGAGGGTTTCAATATGGAATTAAATTTATATTCCGTTGTCCCTTTTTTTAGGTAGATGGTGCACGAGCTTCACACCTAAAATAACAACATGTTTATCGTTCTATTTGACATCGCTGGAGTCCTGACTCTGAGACAAGAACAACTGTCTAGTCAGAGTGGCTCCAGCGATGTCAGCCGGGAGTTGGGACACATGCGGAGGATCATGGAGAACATGAGCGGATGCAGGCGGAAAGAATGGCTGCCACGGCTGCACACCAGCGAGATGTAGCTGGGTTCTTCCATGCCCTGCAGACCCTCATCATGGCATTGCTGCCACAAGGCCTGGCGCGGATGAATGCTGCTGCTACTACTACATCCACATCTCCGCCCCCTGAAGTGTCAGTGCCTCACAGTGCGGCAGACAATCCACCTCCGGCCCCTGATGTGTCAGTGCCACACAGTGCTGCAGACAAAACCCCACCACTCACATGTGAGGCGCATGAGACATCAGAGGACGAAGATGCGGATGATTCTGCCTTAGTGGTAAGAAGGAAGCGGTAGCATTCGTCTCCGCCATATGGCCTTTTTCTGCTTGATTCTGCCCTCTGCATCATCACCTTCCACTGTCCCCCGATACACTCTGCGACACTCACCTTGGACCTCGACATGGACTGCCATATTCTGTTTGGTTACCAATGACACAGTAATCAGACTGCGGACTGAACTCTTCCCCTACCGATGAACTTGTCAATCCCTAAAGGACTCTGGCTGGCCCTCCACGGAGCAACAATGTAAAGTGGGGTTTGCATGGCCCTGTACTGCTCCAGCTTCTACACTCCACCGAATGTGAATAAAACATTCTAATTCACACAGATGTGTCATGTCTATGTTCAATCAGGTATGAAAGTATGGATGATTGTAGGGGCAGTGATTCCCCCTCACGTCAATGTTGCTAATGGTGTGGGACTTGAGTCACAGGGTGCAACTCTCTGCATCATGGTGGTACATATTTGACTCCAAATGACTCCCTGTTGTCTTTTCTTGGTCACAAATGACAGCCTTTATGTCATGAATTTGGACACATGTGATACGCTGCTGAGTGGGATTACGTACTATCTTTGACAACCTGAAATGGCATTTTGAATACGTGACACCCTAAAGAGCCTCTCTGTACAGAGGTGACACCCACCATCTAATTGCCATTTGTGAGATTGTTAGCACTAAATGTTGCACTTACACTTGTCAGAGTGATGTGATTGTGCAGAGGAGTGATATGCACACAGGGAATGTGTGTTGGAATGAATGTATTTGCACCTGCTGTGCCTGTGGTCATTTTGTCCTGTCCCATGATTGCTAAGGACAGTCACAATGTGATGTGCTCATGTGAAGAAATTGTTAATGATTGTGTTCCTTCGGGCTAATCCTGCTGCAGCTGCACTGGGGTGTGGCCCACCTGCCTCATCTTCATCATCATCGTCCGGTGCATCTGGCACTTGGATCCATGGGGCATTGGTGCGTACACATATGTTGTGCAACACACAACGTGCAATGATCCTCTTGCACACTATTTCCGGGCTGTACAGGAGTCTTCCACCTGTGATGTCCAGGCACCTGAAACGTGACTTTAACACGCCAAATGAGCGCTCCACAATGCCCCCGGTGCATTTGTGGGCCGCATTGTACTGCCTCGGGGCCTGGGTGTTCGTGTCTCGGAGGGGTGTCATCATCCACGGGCAGAGTGCATATCCTTGATCACCTGTGGCAGGGGAGAGAGATATGTGTCAATCGGTGGTTCTGCATTCTGTGTTGGCAGGCTTATTAGTTTAGTGGTGTGTGATGTGTGCGACTTTGGGATTCATGTTTGGCATGTATTGCTTGTGGCAAATGAGCGGCATCCATGTGTATTACGTTGCCTCACAGCTGCTCCTCACTCCCCCCGAGCCTATTTACTTGTGTGCGCTGCGTGGTTGCATCACTTGCACTCCTAAGACAAACCATTGTCAAGACTGTCTGCGCATGTCCACAAGCCTGACAATGACACTGTGATATTGGCCGTTGAAGGTGGTCGGCCACGTGTGTGTAGGCCTATTGTCAGGATATGGTGGACACAGAGACACACGCAGTATTTACTTTGGTGGCCATCCCGGAAGTGAACCACGCCCAGAGCCCTGGGCTATTCATTCCCACTCCGACGCTGGCTGGCGTACGCCGGCCCAGCCCACTCCGCTTATTCTTACAGGGGGGGTCGACATAGCTACATGTCCAAGGTCTTCCCCACTGCCTGAGGTGACATGGTTGCGTCCACTGTCCACAGCACTACAGACACCGCAGTATATGTCCATATGGACATGTCTGTGCTCTGCATACTGAAGTCTGTCCAGCACGTCACCGCCACACTTAGCATTGTGTACATTCTTATTCATGGGTCACTTGCCTCCTTCGCACAGACTTGGTTCCCACCTCTCCCCACACTCTGCAATTGTGTGGCAGTGGTGCCATGACGTGGATGGTTTGTCTACATCGCTGGCCACGGTTACCACAGTTACTTGTGTTGTTGTGTCTGGTAGGTGGGCGTGTTGTTTGGCATGTTGTATGTGATTTTATAACGTGTGCATTCCCACAGTTGTGAGTTGCATGATTGTGGAGTTGAGGTGTGTGGTGTGTTCATTAGGTACTTACCAACGAGCAGTGCATTTCCATAGGTGCCATCCTGGAAGCGCTGGTTGATGATGGACTGTCGGAAGATGTAGGAATCATGCATACTGCCTGGGTAGTTGGCGACGACGTTGGTGAAGAGTCCCCGGTGGTCCACTATTGCCTGCACATTGATGGAATGCATGTGCTTTCTGTTGCGGTAATTGTGTGCAGTGTCGGCAGGGGACACAAGTAAGACATGTGTGCAGTCAATTGCCCCCAACACGTGCAGGAAGCCAGCTATGGCGTAGATGCCTTGCTTGGTCTCCAGCTATTCCTGCGCAGTGTGGGGGAAGTGAAGGTGCTGGGGTTCCAAGCTGATGATGGCATCCAAGACAGGTGTGAGGGACTTTGATAGGGCTGGCTGTGAGACTCCTCCGACTCTGGCAGTTGTTGGTTGGAAGGTACCAGAGGCCAACAGGTGCAGCACAGCCAGCAGCTTTGTCTGCGGAGGGATGTTGGTTGTCCGCTGTGTTGTTACCGTCAGCCTGTGGGCAATGTGGGTCAGGATGCGGAGGATTGTTGTCCTTTTGAGCCTGTAGTAGGCAATGACATCCTCTGGCATTAAGTCTGTGAGGCTGGTGCATTTTCGGAAGGTCCACTGTCTTGTTCTGTGCTGCCTCTGTGATAGTCCGGGGGGGGTGGTCCGGGGGGGCCTGGGGGTGGTGGCGGTGGGTGTTGTGGCCCTCTTGGGTCTCCGAGCTGCATGAACAGTAGCTCCATGACATGTGTTAGTCTTCAGATGTGGCTCTGGGCTGGGCTCCCTTTTATACTGCAGGTTGTTGTCCTGCTTAACACCAGTAGAAGACAGGTGTTAAATGCCTGCTGCTAACGCGTCTTATCGCCTGTTTTTGGATCGCATCGCCGATCTGGCTGATCGTTGAGAATATCGCGAAGTGGTGTTTTCATGAGTTTTTGCACGGGAACGCCTACTCTGCATATGATTAGCGTTAGTTGTCGCTCTCATCCGTTGCGATGTTTTTTGTGGCAGCTATCGCTGGAAAAGTGGCGATATCGGCAGTTTGCTCCAGCTTGAGAATAGGGCGATAAATCTATCGCCACTTTTGCGTCGCTAAAGTGCTGATAAATCAGCGATAAGTCCTTGAGAATATGCCCCTTTGTGCGTACCAATATCTAGTTAGGCTAGTAGTACGGTAATAAGTTACGTATGTCGTCCAGTCGGAAGAGGAGTGGGTGTTATATTCCATAATAGGTACCCTATTTAGGCGCAGGTAACATTGCAACCTTTCACCTATATTCTTCCCTACATTACATACATAAGGGTTCTTAGGGACTGACCTTTTACCTAGATTCGACACTGCATTCAGAACGCAGGTTTTTCCCTAGTTCGAATCTCATACATTATGCATGAGGCCTCTTGGCAGCACAGCAGGACTAACATCTCCTGTATAATATCTCTGTATAAAGTTCAGGCCCGACGTCATCCTTTAGGCCGACACAGTAACACAGCAAGGTAGGACCCCTGGGGAGACCAATGGGTATATATACATCACATCTTGCTTAGAAGAACAGAGGAGACCTTAGACTTCCCAGCTGACACACGGGAGACATCCATTACAACGCAGGCATTACAATGCAATGCCTTTACAACGCAACTATTACAACGCAGACACCATCCCACTGCATGCCTTTACATCGCGTGTCATTACAACGCATATACCATTACAACGCATGCTATTACAACGCATTGGTAAGTATTGGATGGTAAGTATTTGTTTGGTTTTTGATAAGGTTTGTTTAATGTAATACTCAGGTATTGATATTGATACAAAATTTGTAATAATATTAGAAAAATTAATATTTAATCATTTATAATTATTAATAAAATGTAATATTTAATATGCAATGAAAAAAGGGTGTTAGTGTTTAATTTAATACTTAGGTATTAATTTTAATTTTTACAATATTAATAATATTATAAAAATTAATAATTAATTAATAAATAAACATACAATAATCTAAGATAAATTAATACAATTTTTTTTACAAATAGTATACATATTTATAATTAATAATTAATAATAAATTAAATATTCAATGTGTGTTTAAAAGATTAAAGATGTTAATCTGATGTATCTGTATAATTAAATACTCAGGTATTAAATATTTCACATTTGTTTAAAATAGGTTGTTAATGTTTATTATATTATTAAAATAAATGTGTTGTGATATTTTAAAATTATGATGAAGAGTTTAATTTGAAAAAATAAAAATAAAAATAAAAATTAATGTTTAGAAGATTGAAATTAATACTCAGTTAATAAAATAAGTACTAGAGTATTTTTAGGTATTTTTAATATATTATAAGTTTTGATATATAATATTATTACTATGGGGTATTGGAATATATTAATACAAATAAGTTTTTAAAAAATTCTAAAGATATTAAAATATATATATTTATATATATATAAAAATTGTAACAAAAGTTTGTTGATTAATAAAGAATATTAAAAGTAATAATACAATTAGGAATTTAACATTTAGATAGATCTTTAAAAATTAATGACATTATTAAAATGTTTAAAAAAAATAAAAAATTAAAAATTAATGTGTAATTAAAAAAATATTTTAGATTTTTTATATTATTATAATATAAAATATGAAGAAAGGAATACTGTATGAGCAGAGACAAGCAGAGACACTCGGAAGGCACAGGAAAGGAGCGCGCCGCACTTTATTCCCTACCCCTGTCCCAGGACTTGTGAACTGAGCACTTTGGATCAGCTCCCTGGTTGTTGCTGGCGAGGGGAGGGGCCCACAACGGCATCCGTGATCGAGCGCAGGAGCGCTATTTAATCTGGTGAGCAGTCCCGCAGCACGGGACGTACCCGGGCTCGGCCCGGGCCAAGACGGGCCCGTCTTAGCCCGTCAGAGACCGATCGAGGCCGGGCTGGACCACACCATTAACATCTCATGATAGGACATTTGTACAGTTGGGTGAGTCCCTCAAGCTTCTATTGTGTCGCATATAACCCTGGACTACCTTAACTTAAAACTCCAAAGTCGCGAGAACATTTGTTTCCACTTTTTTTCGACCTGCGTGAAAAAAACTGGGAGTAGTCTAACTTGGCCCGTCGTTTGAGAACTGTGTAGTTATTTGTGTTACAACCATTGTTCCATCTGTTTGACTGCACTATAATCCAAGGTTCGTTATATTGCCTGATCCTTTCTCTACTGGATCCTGTAGTGGGTTTTCAACTATCTGGGCGGCGGCTTAAAGTATTACTGTATATCATCAGCTACCAGATCCTCTTGCGCACAGGTACAGTGTGCGGGGGATTAAATCACACAACTACGAGCTGGGATCCTTGATATACAGCGGCGGCCCCGGTTTGGGGAGGAAGTTGTAATGGGAAAAATGGAAAACAGGCACGACATCCAGGGTAGGAGGGGGGACACAGAACTCGCTTATGAAATATCTCTCTGGGGCAATTGGTACCATTGAGAAACAAATTCATACAGTGGAAGTGACATTAAATCAGGGCATTAGGGCTAGCGAGGAGCCCATGGGACATGAAACCTCGTACTTACAGAGCCTTGCCCTCCCCTTCTGATACAGGATACCATCCAAGATTTGACTAGGCAGGTAAATGGGTGTGTGCAGGATATGTCAGACAATATATATGACTCTGATCTCGAACGAGAGAACCAACCACCTTCTAAGCGCCCCAGAAATCCAGACACGCCTGTTGTGTCCCTGGATTCCGACGCATCACGCACAAACCCTAAGGCAAAAGGGAGAAAGAAAATGACCACTAAAGCTAAACCCAAAAAAGTTGAAAAGGGGCCCCCAGGGCTACTAAATATGCGCCTTGATAAAAACAGCCACAAGAAGGACCTCGAAAAAATCTGCCTTAGACTAGACGCCCTTCATAATACAGTTGTTGCGCCCTTAGAGAAATTGTTGGCCAGGGTAACAGCCATCGAGGAATTACTTAGAAAAAGTCACTGTGCTTGTCCCATTAATCCCTCGTATAATCCCTCAAATCCCGTAGCAGATGATGGAAAGGCAGTTTTTCCTTCCCAGGTTGACAGTATACAAACCTCAGTCAAAGTATCTGCAGGACACAAGAGTATAAACAGCGTAAATCATAATGATGCTTTAGCCCATAACAAGTCTAGAGTAAACCAGCCGCTGCCTACTCCCAATGCAACATCACTGGTTATGGAGGAGGTGATACTGAGTTTGCTCCCAGAGGCCACCCCATATACTATAATACTGGCGAACGTACCGCATCCTTCTCCCCAGGCGAATGAAACATGGGAGGCACTGAGAAACAAGGCCCTCTGCTGGCTCGGTACAAAAACAGAGCTAACAGAGGCCCTGTTTGGCGAGTTCAAAATGGCGAGAAGAGTAGGCTGGGTGGGGAGAAGGGAAAAAACACTTCCCGGCGACTGCATTGTTCTTACATTTAGAACGCCTAGACTGATACGCGAGATTTTATGCAGACTTGGTAGTGACTATGTGACAAATAGAGGAATAAATGTATTGCCCTTTGGATATTTCTATCCTCCAATGAATCACACTCATTATTTTTCACAGCAGAGATTTATAAACACCAATATTCAACATCAATTTAGTTTACCCTTACAAAACAGATTCGACATACTCCCATTTCTGGAAGATTTAGATTGACTTACTTCCACAAATAGTCACGCTGACCAAAGCGGGACTGTTGCCAACCATCTTACTGGCCTACAATTGACACCCATTGAAGCTGAGGAACTCGCTCACAATGTTCAAAGTATTATAGATGTTCCATATGTTGGTTCTAGCCATCGCAGTTTGGGGCCACTGGATGACGTCCAACCTAATGGCAATGCTGCTGGAGTTATCACTGTGCATTGTAATAATGAGAAGGGATAAGATCCGATAAACTTAAATATCCTTCATTTACACCCATTGAACAGTATCGCCTACCACTCCAACGCTCCCACTGCTGAACTCGTTTATGAGAAGAGCAACACTCAGGGTGATTATAGGTCTAGTCTAACCAACATCCTTTTCTGGAACGTGGCGGGCCTAATTTCAAAACCCTCGAACCCCGGCTGGCTTGAATTCATAAATAGCTACGATATACTATGCATTCAAGAAACCTGGGTAGATGCTACACAGCACATCAATGGGTTTAAAAAAAAAATCACACCGGCCGCACCTTCCAATCATGGGAGAAAAAAGGGTGGCTTATGTACCTACATTTCATATAGGATGAACGTAAGAAAGGTAGACTTTGTGGAATCCAATACCTATTACCAGGTCTTAAAAATGCATATTGATAATTCCCACTGCACGGTCCTATTAAATTTTTACAAAAACATTCCTGTCCTGCAAATGGAGGTAGTCTTGAGGCATTTACAGAAGGACCTGGATAAAATCCAAAAGAAAACAAACAAAGACATTTGTTTAATCTGGGGAGGGGACTTCAATATAGGCCCTTGTAATCTCGCTGAAGGAGGTAACTGTGGCTTAATACCAGATGACGAGATAGATATTTTTAATTTCTCGCACTCCCCTCTTGGGGATCAATTAAACCAGATTAAATATACTATGGACCTGGGTTTTGCTAATGACCTATGTTCACCAACCATACCGTTTAGCAGCACATTCAACGGTCGAAGGTTGTGTACAACCATTGATCATTTATTAATTTCAAACAGATACGCTGACAGAATACATAATTTTAAAACTCACACTGTTGCATTTAGCGATCACTTTCCTATTAGTGTTACCTTACACTTGCCGGCTAAAGTATTATCCAAAATACATATGGTCACCCCACCCGCACAAGATATTGCCATTAATAGAACCAATGGATACACGATTAAATGGGCTGGTGTAGATTCATTAAAGCTAACCAAGTTGCTCCTAAGCTGTTGTAAAACAGATTTTGATGTCTGTCTTGATGAGAATGCTATGGACACTGATGTTTTTATTTACTTCTGTAAAATTTCACAGGCCATACAAAATCAATTACTATTGGAATCCAAAAATACCCCTACTAGTAAGACAGGCTGGTTTGACTCCAATTGCAGCAAAGCCCATGCTGCCTTGAAAACCGCCCTACACAAGCCCAAGAGAGACCAGGAAGTTATAAAAAGGGCTAGAGCAGCATATAAAACATCACTTAAAGAACGAAAAGAGGCCATAAGAACTGAACTGTGGCAGGCCCTTAAGCAAGCATCAGACACAAAAGATATAAAAGGCTTTTGGAAGGCCGTGAACGCCCCGTTTTTGGCCCCTACAAACTTACCCAGCATTGAAATAACGATTGGGGAGGACCAATGGGTGACCCACCTCTCTAGGCTATACGGTGACAATGGAGACACTCACCATTGTGAGGAACATAGAACAGGCCCCATGAGTTTCCTCCCAATTGGCATTCATTTCAATGTGGATGAGGTGATTCTAGCAATTAATGCGAGCATGGGAGGAAAAGCCCCAGGACCAGATAGCATACCGGTGGATTTATAAAAATCCTGCCCCCTGTTGTGGGGCCCACTCTTAACCATGGTTTTAAGGGCTTGCCGCACACAAGGCTTTACTCCAACCTGGACAGAGTCCATACTTGTCCCCATTTTTAAAAAAGGCGATCGTAACGACCCGGTCTGCTATAGACCCATATCTCTTTTGGATTCTCTTGTGAAAGTGGCCGGGCGCGTTATCTTAAACAGATTGCAGATGTGGGTAGAGGACACAGGTGTAATCTCGGAGTTACAGTATGGATTCCGTCAAGGATTAGGCACAGTAGAACAGGGCCTGAACCTAAGTCTCATACTGGGAAAATACATTCAGGCCAAACGTGGGAGCCTTTATTTGTGTTTTGTCGATCTGAGCTCAGCCTTCGATTGTGTTAACCACCAGAAGTTGTGGTGTATATTAGAGTCCATGGGGGTGGCAACGCCACTTATTAACTTTTTAAAACAATCTTATCTAGACGCTCGGGCAAGCGTCCGCTATGGGAAAGCAGGCGAACTCAGTCACAACTTCCCTGTCAGGAAGGGGGTAAGGCAGGGGTGCGTGTTAGCCCCCCTCCTTTTTACCCTCTACATAAATAGCTTGGGTGCTACCCTATCGAGGGAATGTCAAGACCTACCCAGTATTGGCAAACGGCCAATTGGAGCATTGTTATACACGGACGATGCTGTTGTTTTATCCCGAACGCCAATAGGCCTGCAGAAAATGGTTTCGAGCTTTGTATCCTATATGTCAAGATTAGATCTTAAAGTAAACATCACCAAAACATTTGTTATGAAATGTAGTAAGCCCAATGTTAAGTGTCGAGACTTCTTCATAAATAATAATAAACTAGAATTCGCTAACTACTTTTCATACTTGGGAATCGTCTTCGAAAGAAGGGGATCATGGACCAAAGCCATCAATACTAGAAAATTGCTATTTGCCAAAGCCAGAGGAGCCTTGATAAACTTTGCCAGGAAACTAGGAAAGCGTCCTATTAATGATTTGCTGACAATTTACAAAGCCAAATGTACCTCAATTGCAATGTACGGAGCTGGTATTTGGGGCTATGCCAATGTAGAGCCCATACAGCAAGTCGAGAACAGGTTCTTAAAATATCTTTTACCCATTCCGAATAGCACAGCCACGGAGATTTGTCACGCTGAATTGGGATTGTTATATATATCCGACTAAATCAAAATCCAGCCGATCCTATTATGGCACAAGGTCTGGACAAGTACTGTAACTGGTCTTAATCGGGACGTGATTAAGGATTGTTTGAACCTGCAATGGGTACATTGCATTTCTTAGCTCGAATATGTTAAAAACGTTATGAACGAGTTAGGCTGTCCTGAGCATTTTTTTAATACTGACAGTCTGAACCATGTTACAAGGAAGGAACTAAAGTTATCATGTATTAATCACCTGGAGACGACCAGATTGTCCACTAACATCATGAAAACATCTGTCAGAGCAAATCAATTGCTCTTGACCCATCCGGGGATACAACCCTATTTGATAAAAACATTAGGGAATTACGACAGGCTGCTATTGACCCGCTTACGCTTGGGCAACTTTCACAATATTGTCACATTCCCTAAGATGAATGACTGGTCACGCTCTCTATGCCCATGCCCTTGCGACGATACATCTGCACAGCCTACAATTTATACCATTTTCTTTTGTAAGTTTTACATCTTAATCAGAAAAAAATGGATTCTGCCTATTTTAAAAGTGCAAGGCCTGAGACAATGTCGACCCGCCTTCTTCAAGCTCCAACTCTTAGATGAAGAAATTTTTACCGATCATACAGCCAAATATTTGAAAGGGGTGGTTAGATTCAGGAAAACCATGCAAGGCCACCTCTTCTCTCAATTGTTCATGAATTTTATGTATGACATGGTTGTGCATGTAATTAGCTTGAAGTTTTCTTTTCTTTAATTTTAATGTCCCTTTTAATGAATTGTCAAACTTATATATATGAAATGATGTATTCTCACTTTTTTTTTAATGTACTGTGCTTCTATGATTTAACACTTTTAAATCGAATAAAGCGTATCTTGACTTGACTTGAAAGGAATACAAGACCTGTAATGAATTAAAAACATATTTTTATTAATATTTTAATTATTTTTTAATTATACAAATACATTTTTAAAAATGTTTCAAAAAATAGTATACAAACATAAATATTTTACAAAAATAAATTGCCATTTTATTATGTACATTTGCATTTTATAACACATTTTTAGAAATTTTTCACACGCTTTTCCATTGAAGTCAATGGGAGAAAATGTCCTTTTTTCATTTTTACAGAAAGACATGACGTTGCCGCGTAAACGTAACTTTCGTCATTAGGGGATCATCGCGCTACAGAACAGTAGCAAGGGAGAGCTCCGTTAAGGTAAGACAAATTTAAATTATTAAAATACATAGGGGGATATTCACAAGGACTTATCTCCGATTTATCTCCACCTTAACTCATCAAAAGTGGAGATAGATTTAACACCCCATTCACAAGCGGGTGCAAACTGCAGACATCGCCAGTATTCCCAAGATAACTGCCCCAAAATTTATCTCCACGGTGGACACCTCCAACTAACCCTAATGAGATGCAGAGTAGGCGTTCCTGTGCAAAAACACATGAAAAAACCACTACACCACTTTCACAACGAACTGCCAGATCCGCGATGCAAACCAAAAACAGGCAATAAGCCGCGGTAGCACCAGGGATTTAACACCTGCCTTTTGCTGGTGCTAAGCAGGATGACTACCCGCAGCATGAAAGGGAGCCCAGCCAAGAGCCACACCTGAAGACCCACAGATGCCATGGAGACAATGATCATGCAGCTCCGATACCCATGAGGGCCACAACACCCACCTCCACCACCCCCAGGCCCGCTACCACCCCCAGGACCCGTTCCACCACCCCCCCGGGAACACCACAGAGGCAGCGTACACAAAGACAGCGGACCCACCTGAAACGCACCTGCCGCCCAGACCCAACGCCAGAGGAGGACATTGCCCACTACAGGCCCAAAAGAACAACCAACCCCTGCATCCTGACCCACATCCCCCACCTGCTGACGGTACCAACCCAGCGGACAACCAACATCCCTCCGCAGACAAAGCTGCCGGCTGTGCAGCACATGTCGGCTTCTTGTACCATCCAACCCACAACTGCCAGAGTCGGAGGAGTCACACAGCCAGCCCCATACAAGGTCATCACACCTGTCCTGGATGCCAACATCAGCCTGGTACCCCAGCCCCTCCACTTCACCAACACTGCACAGGAGCAGCTGGAGACCAAGCAAGGCCCCTACGCCATAGCTGGATTCCCTCACGTGTCAGGGCCAACTGCACACATGTATCCCTCGCGCCCCCTGCCGACACTGCACACAACTACCACAACTGAAAGCACACGCATCCCATGAATGTGCAGGCAATAGTGGACCGCCCGAGACCCCTCAACAATGTCATGGCCAACTCCCCAGGCGGAGTGCCTAATTCTCACATCTCCCGACAGTCCATCATCACCCAGCACACCCAGGATGGCACCCATGGCAATGCAGTGCTCGTTGGTAAGTACCAGTCATGCAACTCACGACACTGGCAATGGGCACCCAGCACAACTACATTCAACATGACACACAACATGCCAACCGACCAGACACGACAACACAACTCCATTAGGAACTTGGCCTTGCCATGCCCACAACCCAGCCACGGCATGGCACCACAGACACACAATAGCAGGATGTGAGGAGAGGCATGGAGCAGGCATGTGCGAGAGCGGCAAGTGACTAAGGAATGTGAACCTACCCAATGCCAGATGTGGTGTTGAGATGCCGGACAGACCACAGCGTGCAAATCACAGAAATGGCCATGTGGAGATCAACTGCTGGAGCATGGAGTGTGTTGGCTAGTGGACGCTACCATGTCCCCACAGGCTGTGGAGCAGAATGCGGAAATGTCGCACGTTACGTCCCCCCCTGCATGCGCGGGTGGAGTGGGTTGGCCCTGCGTACGTCAGGCCTGCGTAGGGGTGTGAACAAAAAGCCTGTCGCACTGGGCGTGGTCCTCATTCGGAATGGACAATGCATCTGCCAGGGCGGCGCCTCTCAGCCCGCCACGAGTCCGGCACCGAGCGCGGCAGGGCCTGCGTCCCTGTGCGCCTGCTGCACCCCGGGCCACTGGGCCCCCGACCCGTCATGCCTGCCCCAGCGCACCAACGAGGCTCTGCTCACCTGCCGACACCGGCGTGTATCAAAGAGGGCCCACCACGTGCCGGTGCAAGCTCCAGGCCCAAGGTCCGCGGCCTTTGCAGCCTCCGCAGCCCCTCCCTGGCCTCCACGGTGCAGGCCCACAGTACTCCTTTTACATTCACATACTCCACCGGCGTCCTCCTCGGCCCAGTGGGTCCCACATGTGGAACTGTGTCCTGAGTCATGAATGGCAGTGACCCCAAGTCCGTGGCAGCGGCCACAGCACCAGACTCTCTTCGATCAGTGAGGCATAATTTCATATCGCAGGACGGCGACACGTGGTGCCAGTAACCCTTTTCAACGCAAGCCAGCGACACGTGGTGCCACTAACCCTGTTCAACGCAAGCCGGCGACACGTGGTGCCACTAACCCTGTTCAACGCAAGCCGGCGACACGTGGTGGCACTAACCCTGTTCAACGCAAGCCGGCGGCATGTGGTGCCACTAACCCTGTTCAACGCAAGTCGGCAACACGTGGTGCCACTAACCCTGTTTAACACAAGTCCGCGTCCCGTGGTGCCACTGAACCTGAACTATGCAGGCCGGTGGGACCATCCAACCTAAGCCGGCGACACTCATTGAATGGCCCCTGCTGGCCGCTGCCTCAGGCCTACACTGCGGTCCAGTAGGCCACACATGTGGAACTGTGTCCTGGGTAAGATATGGAGGAGTCCACACCTTTGGACACGCCTCATCGCAGGCGGCATCCCCTATCAGCACTGGTGCCACTAACTCTGTGCGCAATGACTCATGGGCACTCTCTGGTTGAACTTTGGTGTCATCTGAGTCCATGGCCTGGGGTTGTCTGCAACATCTGGCTGGGACGGACTTGGTGTCCGACATGTGTTTGCTCCACTCATCTCCACCATGGTGACTGTTTCAGCGTGGTTCTGCCCTCGGCATCATGCCCTGGGGGTACACCTTCCACTGTACACCGAGACACTCCGCGACAACCCCCCTAGTCATCTGCGGCAACCTGCTCTGCTCTCGTGACCCTGCCCCAGTGCACCGCAAGTCAGTGGCCCGTGGCGGTAGGCCCGTGCAGGACGCTGTGCATCGGGGGCCACTGACTCTGTGCAGCTCAGGTCATGGGTCCTTTACGGCTGAATGGTTGTGTCCTTTATGATGTACACTGTTGTCGATTTCTGACTGCACCAGGCAGCCCTTGCCGGCTGGTGTGCACACACCCCACACACATCCAACACAGGTGTCATTCGATATGTATGCCTGCTAATAAATGTGGCCGGGCGCACGTGCACGTAGCCATTCACACCATCTGAGCAAGTGTGTCCGTGTGGTCATTGTGTCAGCATGATGGGCACGGCACTGCAACATCACAGTGTGCTATCCTCAGCGGACGATACCATGTCACCTCAGGGTTGGCAGTGACCTTGGACATGTAGCTTCGCCCGGCCCCCCCTGCATGCACAAGCGGCGTGTGCTGGTCCGGCGTACGTCAGTTCAGCGCAGGGGTGTGCTGCATCGGCAGGGGGAGCAGGGCGTGACTCGGTCCTGGCCTTGGGCAGGATGTGCGGTAAGTGTGTCTCTGTGTTGGGGTGTTGTCGCCACCAGGGCCACAGTAGACGATGTTGCAATGTAGAATGCATCAGGAGGGTGGGCCCGCATGGACGGGGAAATGTAGGAGTGCAAGACCGCTCGGGGTCTTGGCACATGCATGCCAAGTGTTATGTGTATCGGTCCTGCGGCTGCATGAGTCAGTTGCCTAGCCTCATTCGCAGTGTGATCACAGCCAGCCATGGACTGTACACTTGTGTCCGCCCTGTCCGGACCATTGGCCTATACTCACTTGGCCGCACACCTTCAAAGGCCAGCGTCACGGTGTTGGTGGCATGCGGCTGGACATGCGCAGACAGGCATCTCAATGCCATAGGAGTGCACGTGATACAAACACGCAGGTCACACAAGTGTGGGGGCTCGTGGGAGGGTGGAGCAGCTGTGAGGCAATGTAACACACAGTGAGGCCGCACATGTGCCACGTGCTGGGCATATCATCCATGATTCCCAGGGTTGCAGACATCCCACCACACCCACGGCAGGCCTCTGTGCGTCTCCTGAATGCATGCAGATGGTGTTGTTACTGTAGGGATGAATGGTCCTTTGTCTGCACTATCTGGCGGTAGCATATCTGCAGCTCCTAGATGTGACTTGCATGTGCCCAGCACCCCCTGACAGATAGGATAGCATTTCCAGGTGACTCCCACACTACGCACTGCCAGACGTGAGGCCAACGTGTACACATCCCACACGCAGAAGTCCTTGGTCGTAGTTTGCGTGCATGAAATGGCCTTCACTCGTGCTCCCACCACACCCCAGGCCTGCACCCGTTGCACACAGACACTGCTCATTGCTCCGAGCTGTGGCATTTCATCCACAGGACTGGCGCAGGTCCTCACAGTGCCGCTTCAAGCAGAGCCACTGACGCAATGGCAGACCATCCCGGATACATGCTCTACTCCAGTCCTGTGGACCTGTACTGTGCACGTCTGCTGCATGTACTGGGGGCACTGCCATTGGCAGTGCTGCGGATCAGTTACAGGCTGAGCTTCCGCCTTGCCAACGTCACCTGCATTCAGCCTGTGTTGCACTGTCGCTCGTGCATATTCGAGTGGTCCATGGATGTCTGCCTCTCCAACGTTACGGTAGCTGACCTGGATTTCGACGTGTGTGTGCGCCCCCTGTTAGACCACGACCAGGAGTGTCACCGTGATGCCCGTTTATGGCATGCCTGGATGATTGGCATGCATGCTGGGGACTGGACCTGGGAGATTGCAGGAGTCGTCGTGTGCAGTGACCACATTGAGCCGCTCCCTGATTGGGCTTTCGTGCATATTGGGGCCAGGGGTTGCAGTGAGCACATCTTTCCGGGACAGCTGATGGGTTACGTCGCCGACATGTCAGATGTGGTGGACAACGATCTTGTATTGGAAATGTTGGCCTACGCTGCTGCACTCGTGTTCATGGACGAGTGACAAGGTAACTGCAGCCAGGACTGCATGTGACCCATTGCACGTGTGCCGACGCCTGGTTGCATGTTGGGGATCTGGTCACATGTCCCTAGGAGACAGTGGACATGGCTGCATTGGCCTGGACTCCTGATCCATGCGCGGACAACATACGCGGGTTGGCAATGACTTGTGTTGGTGATGGACTCCCCCGGGGTGGACATGGGTGCTTTCCAACGTTCCTCATTCAGACATGCTGCTGCATTGGTCTGCATGTCGTGGCACTTCCCTTGGCCGTACTGACACGCAATTGTTGATAAAGTTTCCGCACGTTCACTTGTCTCAAACTGTGTTGAGTGTTTATTTGTATGCCAATGTGTGTGTCACAGCCTAACTGGGTCCCTGCCTTACATGCATTGCTGCCCCATCAGGGCTGTGGGTTGGTACTTGTGCATTATCATGTCCCTGTTTCGTGCTTTGCCAGATGAGTATGGCCATTTACCGGCCACAAGCGGGTGCACTTGTATCCTGTGTTTGGTTGTGCAGTTGTTGGTGTTTGTACCACATTGTGTTGGATGTTGGGGTGCTCTGCTTCCTATGTGTGTGTGCTGCATTGTGTGTGGGATGTCCCTTCGGCTCTGATTTGGCTCACCCTTCTCCCTTTCAGGCAGTGTGGTTTTCACTTCTGTGCTTGTTCAGTGGTGTGATATTGCCGAGTTGTGTGACTTGTGCTCTTGGTTGGTGTTGTTCCACTTGGGCATGGTTTGTCTGCAGTTGTGCTGTGCTTACTTGTGCATGTGTGCCATTGTACCCATCTCCCCCCGTCCCCCCAGTCCCTGGTCGTTCCTCTCCCTGTTGCTGTTGTGTCTGTTGATCTTGAGCAGTTTCCGGTCCCCGAGTCCTGCCACCATTTCCTCCATGTCATCCAGCTCATGGTGTGGCGCTGGCCTCCCACCTCCGGTGTGCATTGCTGCCTTGTGGTTGTTGGCGTGTTTGTGCGTTTCGCATGTTGCCAATGGTGCTTGTGGGGTTGTGTACTAGCTCCGCTGCTTTCCTCCTCGCGAATGGGCTCATTGCATGTTTTTTGATGTTGGGGTTTGTGTTTTTACAGAATTTTGGGAGATTTGTTAATTACGCATTCAAAATTCAGGCAAAAAATAAATGCTTTGATAAAACAACTTTACATGCAAAAAAAACCATATAACCAAAACACAAAAGTGAACTTTGAAAATGAAAAATATCAGGCAATGAGAGAGGTGATGATTTTGGGGTCCCCCTAACCTAGGGGGAGGACCAAGCAGATGCCTTGAACACAAAGAGCATATCATGCTGAACAATTCAGTGGTGGTCCCATCATCTTAGGACCACCCCAAGCACAGTTATGGGCAAAAATACAATCCCAATCAAAGGCCCTGCAAAGCATTATGGGACGAGATTAGTAGTGGGCAGTGAATATTGTAGTATCTAATATCAAAATAATTCTACAAAGAGGTGCAGTTCAACTAGTCGTTACTAGGTGTCCCTCACGAGTCAAATACAAAAGCATTGAAATTATTACATCAAGCTGCAGTTCAACTAGTCATTGCTAGGTGTCCCTCAAGTCAAATGCTTTTGCATTTGACTCATGAGGACACCTAATAGCTGACTAGTGGAACTGCATCTTCATGAAAGGGTTTCAATGCTTTTGCATTTGACTCGTGAGAGACACCTAGTAACGACTAGTGGAACTGCAGCTTGATGTAATAGGTTAGGGCAGTGGTTCCCAAACTTTTTTGACCTGTGGCTCCCTTGACCTAATCGGCAGTTGGCCGTGGCACCCCACCATTTTTTTACCGGTGGGCGGGTGGGGGGGATGTAAGCCCGACCTCGGGAGTACTTCCTGTTGTCTTCCTTAAAGTAATTGGGACGCAATGAAGGTATTATAATGGTTGGAATGCTTGAATTATTAATCTCATCCACTGGCAATCACTGTGGCTGCATCCCAATCCATCGTTTTTTCCCCCAACAGAGTGCCTGGTCCCAAACCCTTATTTATGCCAGCTGCTGCATTCAGTAGCTTTTGGTACTGAGACCCGCTCTGAGAAAATGGAACATTGAGTTTGGTCTGTCGTAATCAGTATCACCAGCATTATTTTTATACTAAAAGGTGGGCTCCTTATGAGTGGCTTCACCAACACCGACCCAGAGTGACGCATGTAGGTGCAGGACTATGCGTCTCAGTACCTGCGCAAAGGCTTCTCGCCGCTGCGCCGCGCAGGCCTATGCGGAGAAAGCTATGTGCCTGGCTTCAGAACTCATTCACCGCTAGCAAGAGAGGAGCTGGAGTGAACCAGGGCAGGCAGCTACATGGAAGTGCAAAAATAATCTGTCAAACGTTGTGTGCATGCAGATGAGTGTGTGTTTGTGTGTGAGCATGTGTGTGAAAGTGAGCGAGAGACAGGAATGAGTGACTGCTATTGTGACTTAGAACGAGTGAGACTGAGAATGAGGGCAAGTGACTGAAAGTGATAGTGCATTGCACTGAATCAGTGTGAGTATGGAAGTGAGAAAGAGTGTGAGTGAGTGAGTTTAAAATGAGCATGAGTCAGAGCGTGTTTGTAAGTGTGCTGTAGAGCTTGCGAGTCTGGTGCTGACCCTGGCATTCGTGGTGGCAACTTTAGTTGTGTTTCAAGCCGCTACTTTAATGGTGATGTGCAGTGACAGGCCCCATGTAAAGGTTAATAGGTCCTGATCAGATCAATCCAAATTAAAGTCTTCTTCCTACACCCAGAATAACATGGTTCGGAATAAATCACAATCAGACCCAGAGGGTAATTCCAAAAACATAGCGTACTCCGGAGTTATTCTATATCACCCAGACGTGGAAATATCGCAAGCTATCCCGTGTGGGCAGTTCCTTTACCAATCACACTCAGACCTTGCGGCGCTAACTAGAATACTGAGCGTTCAGCTGGCTACTTACTACTTAAACTTTACCTCACTCAGGCACACAAATATCGTAAACCACCCCCGGGCTGCCACTGATACATTTGACTTCACCTCGAGCGAAGTTTCTGCACGCACAGTTCGAAACAGTACCGGAAAACCACAAATCCCTTCATTAAAGCAAATGACGGCTGGGCCTTTATCCGCTGCTTCACTCATGCTCCGAACACAAGTTACACAGCATTAACCATTAAACTGCGTCCAAGCCCCGCCGAATGACGGACGGCTGAGGGCCGTTGGTAGCAGACAATGAATGAATGAATGAAGCCCATGTCCATTCCAAACCTGCCAGCAACGCTTTGAGGGTCACTTGATACATAAGCTATAAAAGAAACTCGTTTTCGCAGGAAGAAGTAAGGGCGGGAATACTCGTCTGAAGCTACAAGTCGCTCACGGCGGGTCTTGAAGACATGCGACTTCCTTTAACACCCGAGTCTGGAGAATGTCTACAGGCGGACTTCACTTACCTATTTTCTTTTGTGCAGAGGGTCCCACGAGGCACGGCGGGCAGCAAACACGCGCCTCAACACTCAGAACTGCGTATGGCAGCAATGGCGGAGACTACGCCTCTGAAAGCACGTACGCGTGTAGGTACGCACGTCGCTCTTGGGCCAAACCATGTTGCAGGATGATGAAGGTGGCATTACTAACTGCCCCCTACGCTGCGGCTGCAATTTCCCACATCGTGCGCGCGGCGCCCCTGGCACCTCATTACGGCGCACCGGGGTGCCGCGGCGCACAGTTTGGGAACCACTGGGTTAGGGGGAAGATGCGCTGGAACCCGATGAGCTCTGGTTACAGTCAGATCACCCGTAAACTCTGGAATCACAACCTTCTTCAAAAAGGAATCGACCCAATTAAGTATATCCGTGCCTTCAATCTGCTCCGGAACACCAACTATACGAAGATTTGAGCGACGTGAGAAATTTTCAAGTTCTTCGATCTTATTTTCCATTCTTATTTTCTCCCGGGAGGCTAAATCTACTTGCTGCAGAATACCATTCATTTGGTCCTCAACTAAACCCCTTCTTATTGAAAAAAAAATTTTTCACTGGTGTAAAGCAGGACGACAACCTGCTGCATGAAAGGGAGCCCAGCCCAGAGCCACATCTGAAGACCAACAGATGCCATGGAGACAATGATCATGCAGCCTGGAGACCCAAGAGGGCCACAACACCCACCACAACCACCCCCAGACCCTCCCCCCCACGTCATGAAGTCCAGTAGTCAACGGTAGTGGAAAAACAGAACTTTATTACAAATACATAAACAACAAGACGAAAAGCTCAGCCAACGCGTTCCATTCCCAACGGAGAACTTCACGAGGGCAACGTGTGGATCCAATAAACTGCAAATGCTGCTGGAACTCCCCAATACCATTCCATATCCCGAAATAAGTAGTCAGAAACATGTTGGAGAAATGGTGACAATGGTCACAAACGTAATCTGGTACAGTGTATTGCACTTGGACAAACCGGAATGCATACAGGTATGATGAATCCAGTCCAAATATACTGTAACAGAAGTCCGTGTGCTCGTAACCTCCGCAGGAAAGAAAAGGAAGGTTACGACCGCACAAACATCTGTTACGGTCTCTTTATGCAGGATTCATCATACCTGTAAACATCACTGTTTGTACCATCTTGATACCCCTGCACCTTCACATCCCCCACGCTGTGCATGAACAGCTGGAGACCATGCAAGGGAATTACGCCATAGCTGCCTTACTGCACGTGTCGGGGGCAATTGACTGTACACATGTACACATGTACCACTTGTGCCCCCTGCCGACCCTGTACACAATTACCGCTACAGAAAGCACACGCATTCCATCAATGTGCAGGCAATAGTGGACCACCGGGGACAGTTCACCAATGTCTTCGCCAACTTCACAGGCAGTGTGCATGATACATACATCTTCCGACAGTCCATCATCAACCAGCGCTTCCAGGATGGCACCTATGGCAATGCATTGCTCATTTGTTAGTACTAACTGAACACACCACACACCTCAACTCCACAATCACACAACTCACAACTGTGGGAGAGCACACGTAACATAATCATATACAACATGCCAACCAACATGCCCAACTACCGGACACGACAACACAAGTAACCGTAGTAACAGGGGCCAGACATGTAGACAAACCATCCATAAAGGCAGAGCACCTCTGCCACACAATTGCAGAATGTGGGGAGAGGTGGGAACCAAGAATGTGCGAAGGAGGCAAGTGACCCAGCAATAAGAAAGGACACAATGCCAAGTGTGGCGGAGATGTGCTGGACAGACTGCAATATGCAGAGCACAGACATCTCCATGTGGACATCTACTGCTGGTGTTTGCAGTGTAGTGGACAGTGGACGCAAACAGGTTACCCCAGGCAGTGTGGAAGACCTTGGACATGTAGCCATGTGGTCCCCCCCTGTAAGCCTGAGCGGAGTGGCCTTGGCCGGCGTATGTCGTGAATGAATAGCCCGGGGCCGTGGGAGTGGTCCAGTTCCGGGATGGCCACCACAGTAACTACTGCGTGTGTCTCTGTGTCCGCCATATCGTGACCATAGGCCTACACACACGTGCCCGACCACATCCAACGGCCGTATTCACACTGGAGACGAGGTGACTACGTCCCAAGCCAACTCATGCACATCTCATCAGCGCATGCAGGGTCGTGTCTGCCAGGGCGGTGCCCCCCACCCTGCCACAAGGCTGCCGCCATGACCGGTGGTGCCTGCGTGATCCTTTGCGCCTACTACACCCCAGCCCTGTTTCCCAGACTGGTCTGCCGCCCAGCGATGACTGTCCGCCCCTGCGCACCCAGGCCTCAATGCTCACCTGCCACCACCGGCATGTCTCCAAGAGGGCCCTCCACGTGCCGGTGCAACCTCGTCAGCCAATCGCTGGATTCCGCGCCACAGGCCCCCAGTGCACCCTGCGGCACCGCACAGCGGAGTCATGTGTGTGCTGACTGCTGCCTGCGCGTACATTGCGGTCCAGCAGGGCTCACAAATCAAATCGAGTCTTGATTTGCTGGACCCCGTATCGGGGCCAACGCATCATCGCAGGCTGCACACCCGCTCAGCTCTTCAGGTGGGCCTAACTCTGTGCACCGCAAGTCATCGCCACGTGGCGGTAGGCCCGTGCCGGACGCAGGCCATCGGGTGCCACTAACTCAGTGCAACGCAAGTCACGGACCCTTTATGATTGAGTTCCGTGGATGCGGATGCCATCATGTCACCTCCGGCAGTGGGGGATGTGCTCTGGTGGGCCCCTTTTATTGGCAGGGTCACATGTCCCGTGATGCCTGTGCTGGATGGGTGTGGTGTGGGTGTAAACCAGCCCTCAGGGAGTGGCTGTGGCATGCTGACAACTAGACCAGTGACCAGCAGATCACTACAGGGAAGACCTGGGACATGTAGCTGTGTCGTCACCCCCTGTGAGCGTAAAAGGAGTGGGCTGGGCTGGCGTATGCCAGTCCAGCGTAGGGGTGTGAACAATGAGCCCGGGGCTCTGGGCATGGTTCAATTCTGGCCTGGACAAGGAAGTAACCAATGCGTGTGTCTCCATTGTAGTGTCTGCGCCACCCGGACCGCAATCGGCAATGTTGCACCCTGTGACCCATGCCCCACAACATGTGCAAAATGGACGTGAGGGGGAATCAGTGACCCTACATTCATCCATACTGTCATACTTGAAGGATCATAGACATGACACATCTGTGTGAATTTGAATTTACTATTCACATTCAGTGGAGTGTTGCAGCTGGAGCAGTACAGGGCCATGCACACCCCACTTGACATTGTTGCCCCGTGGAGGGCCAGCCAGAGTCCATTGAGAAGGACAAATTCATCAGAAGAGGAAGAGTTCAGTCCGCAGTCTGATTGCTGTGTCATTGGTAACCAAACAGAATATGGCAGTCCATGTCGAGGTCCAAAGTGAGTGTCGCAGAGTGTATCGGGGGACAGTGGAAGGTGATGATACAAAGGGCCGAACCAAGCTGAAACAGGCCATATGGCGGAGATGAATGCTACTGCTTCCTCATTACCACAACGGCAGTCTCATCCACATCATCGTCCTCTGATGTGTGATGTGCCTCACCTGTGGGTGGTGGTGTTTCAGCTGCAGCACTGTGTGGCACTGACACATCAGGGGCCAGAGGTGGAATGTCTGACGCACTGTGGGGCACTGACACATCAGGGGGCGGAGATGTGGATGGTGTAGGAGCAGCAACATTCATCTGTGCCAGGTCTTGTGGCAGCGATGCCATGATGAGGATCTGCAGGGCATGGAAGATCCCAGCTACATCTTGCTGATGTGCAGCCATGGCAGCCATCCTTTCCGCCTCCATCCGCACCATGTCCTCCATGAGCCTCCGCATGTGTCCCAACTCCCAACTGACATCGCTGGAGCCACTCTGACTAGACTGTTGTTCTTGGCTCAGAGTCATGACTCCAGCGATGTCAGCCATGGATTGTTGGAGAGCATGGAGCGGACAGTGGGTGTCCTTTAGGGACTGTGATTGGTCCCTGATGGGACGTAGACACCCACGTATGGCATCTAGTTTGGCTGCCATGAGGTCGAACCCCACCGCAGCTGATCAGCCATCTTCTCCTGGCACCCTAACACACGGCATTGGAATACCATGTGTTGTTCATGGGGGTCCTGGGAGACAGCCGTGGTGGTGGGTGCTTCCTGCTGTGTGGTCTGTGCAGGGGGTGGGGTCTCCTCGATGCAGCTGGGCTGCACTGCTCCTGGAGGTGGGATGCTGAAGCTGTCCATGGGCTGTTGGAGGGCGTCGGTGTCGATGTTGGGGAGGTCCTCTTCATCATCAGTGCTGAGTTGTTGGGTCTGCTCTGCAGGAGGTGTTGATTCTCCCTCTGCAATGTGAAGGGGAGATGCAGATTGACATTATGTTCACATGTATGTTGATGCATTGGACAAGTTTACTTACAGACTGCATGACAATGTACATTGTGACTGTTTGTGAGGAGATGCCTATGTGATGCGGGACAGTTGACATTTCTACACCATCAGGGATGTGAGGTTGTACTTGTACATTGTCATCTCACAGTTTCCTGCTATGCCAAATGCGAATGGCCATTTTCTACACACAAGCGGCGGCAGTTGTGTCCTCTGTTCTGTTGTGAAAGTGTTGCAGTTTGTACCACATTGTTGTCAATGTTGAGGTGCTCTGATTCTTATGTGTGTGTGCAGCATTGTGGGTGGGTTGCCCCTTCAGCTGTGATTTTGCTGGCCCTTATCCCTTTCAGGCAGTGTGCCTTTCACTTCTGTGCTTATACAGTGCTGAGATGTTGCAGACTTGGTTAAATTGGGCTCTTGGTCGGAGTTGTGACTCTTGGGCATGGTTTGTCCGCAGATGTGCTCTACTTAATTGTGCATGTGTGCCATTGTGCCAATCTCCCCCATCCCCCCAGTCCCTGGTCGTTACTCACCCTGTTGCTCTTGGCTCAGGTCATGTTGTGCAGTGTCTGGTCCCCCAACTCCTGCCACCGTCTCCCCAATGATGACTCTGGTCACCATTTTCTCCATCTCATCCAGCTCCTGGTGTGTCGCTGGACGCCCACCTCAAGTCTGCATTGCTGCTTTCAGGTTGGCTGCGAGTTTCAGCTTGGTTTTGTGCTTCATATCAGTCCAGCGCTTCTTGCAGTCATCCACTTCCCTTCTCTTCACTCCAACTGCATTCACCTTGGCCAAGATGGACTGCCATATTGTATTTTTAGTTGCCAATGACACAGTGGAGGTGATGAACAGTTGGTGGTGGTGTTCTATCACCTCCGTAATGAGGATCTGGTTTTCCTGCGTACTGTAAGGCGGGTTCCTCTTCTTCTTCTCCTTGCCCTTCCCTGACCCCGAGGTCCCAGGCTGGTCCTCCGTGGGGCTTGTGGGGTTCTGGTTGTCCTCTGTACTCGCTCCGCCTACCTCCATGGTGCTTCGCATTTGTTTGTGTTTTGTTTGTGTTTTTTGTCGGCGCTTTTATAGTGGTTTTTCCCGCCTGACTTGTGGGACTTGCAGGCCTGGCGCTGCTTATCGCTGTATTTTTTATCGCAGTTGGACCCATCGCAACTTTTTTCACATTAGGCTTTAGATTTTTATCACCGTCCTGGTGATTTTATCGCGGACATTTGACGCGTTATCGGGACACTATCGCATGTTACCGCCGTGTTGAGAATGAGACGTTAACACGGAGTTATTTTCCCGCGATGGACGGCGATATGTGAAATCGCGTTAACCTATTTTGGCGATGATTATCACACGTTATTGAGAATATCCCCCTTAGTTTATTATTAATTTCTTATGTTTACCTGTTTACAGGAAAAAATATATAGTACAATTTATGCAATTTATTAATCAGTTTAAAGTTAATGCTTTTTCAAGTTATATGTCATGTTTTCAACGTGATACATTTTTGAATTGGATGAAATGTTCTTTATAAAAAAGCTTTATTGGGAGAGAAACATGGTTAAGTATTTTTAGTGATAAATATTTCTAGGTGATTACCTTTTGGCCAGATGTTGCTTGATGCTTTTAGATTGGTGGACGGTTTTGTTTATTAGTTGATTCTGTAAGAAAAAGATTTAATATGTTTTATCAGTCTTTTGTTATTTTAATAAAGTTTACTAGGGAGGGAAGCATTGTTAAATTATTTTATTGTTTGTTGTTTTTTGCAATATTACCTTTTTTGAAAGGTTTGGGTTGAGGTTTTCAGTTTTATGGAATTTATTTGTGGTCTGAAATAGAAGAAGAAAAAACATTGTTAGGAGTTTCTGTAAATTTAAAAAAGTTTAGCTGAAAAAGAATAACAAATTTATGGTTATGGAAGAACATGTTAATGCTTTGGCTTTTTACAAAACTTTTTTAATTTAAAAAGTAGAAATACATTTCTGTTTATTTTGGAAGATTTATTATGTGAAGGATAACATATTTATTAGCCTTGAAAAAGTATTTTTCTTTTGAAGAAGAGCATTTTATTGAATTGATGTTTATTAATTTTTTTATGGTACAAAAACTGTATTGACATTTTTAAGATGTAAAAATTACCTTGTGATGTTTTTCCGTTTGATGCTTGAGTTTTACAAATGTTTAGATGTTCATAGATGTAAAAACTGGAAGAAAAAAAATATTTATATTATTTGTAAAATTGTAATTTGTATGTTAATCTATTTTGCCAACTGTGTTTTTATACAATATCATTGCTTTAGTCCTTTTTCGAGTAAATAATTAAAAAAATTACCTTTTTAAAGAATTATCAGAAGGTCTTCAGTTGATTCGAATTTTCTGAAAATATATTGCTCCCTTTGACAGCTGTTGAAGGATGCTGTATTTATTTGTTGATATATTAAAATGTATAATAAATAATGATATTAATTTTCAAAATATTTATAACCTAAAAATAAAACATTCAGGGGGAGATTTACTAAGCTTTTGCGCTGTGTTTGCGTCACAAAAGTGACGCAAAATGACTCAAAATCTTGTTTTTGTAATTTACTCTCCAGCGCTAAACCTATTTAGCGCTGGAAATAACGTAAAAGTAATGCGAAGCAGCGCATTGTGCTGCTTCGCGTTACTTTGCGCCATTGGGGCGTGCCAAGGGTGGTGCATGGGCATTCCCATGCAACCACCCAAGGTTTCTCACGCTAAACACAATTTAGATAGGGTTTAGCGTGAGAAACCTGCACCTTTTTAAACCAGGCGCAAGGAAGGAGAAATGCTTTCATTTCTCCCTTTTACAACTTTGCATGCGTGCTGCACTGTGCAGCACGCATACAAAGTGGGAAACGCTTTCCCTTGTGTCTAGAATAGTATTTTGTACAGGAAGGGTACCCTTCCTGTACAAAACCTATGCTGGACTCATGCACACACCCTAGCGCTGCGGCGCTAAGGTGTGTGCATGGCGCACGGCAGCTGTAATCAGTGCTGGCGCAAGGGAAAGGGGAGGAGATGGCCATATCTTTGAAGATATGTCGCTCTCCTGCTCCCTCCCTGTCGCGCAACGCAGCGCAGCCTCGCGGGAGGCTGCGTTGCGGGGAAATTTGTTAAATCTCCCCTTTTTGGAGTAGGATTAGTAATTTTGCAACCACTACTATCCAGCATTTTCCTTGAGTAAAGCACCCCTTGGATTAGGATTAGTAGTTTAAACATCACTACTATCCAGCACTTTCGCTGATGTAAAGACCCTTTGAAGTAGTTTTCAGCACTTTTCCTGAGGTAAGCACCTTTTTGAGTAGGAATAGTAATTTTAACCCAGTCTCTATCCATTATTTTCCCTGAGGTACGCACCCTTTGGAGTAGGAATAGTAATTTTAACCCAACCACTATCCATTATTTTCCCTGAGGTAAGCACCCTTTGGAGTAGGAATAGTAATTTTAACCCAGCCACTATCCTTTATTTTCCCTAAGGCAAGCACCTTTTGGAGTAGGAATAGTAATTTTAACCCCGCCACTATCCATTATTTTCCCTGAGGCAAGCACCCCTAGGAGTAGGAATAGTAATTTTAACCCCACCACTATCCATTATTTTCCCTGAGGCAAGCACCCCTTGGAGTAGGAATAGTAATTTTAACTCCACCGTTATCCATTATTTTCCCTGATGCAAGCACCCCTTGGAGTAGGAATAGTAATTTTAACCCCACCACTATCCATTATTTTCCCTGAGCCAAGCACTCCTTGGAGTTGGAATAGTAATTTTAACCCCACCACTATCCATTATTTTCCCTGAGGCAAGCACCCCTTGGAGTAGGAATATTAATTTTAACCCCACCACTATCCATTACTTTCCTTGAGCCAAGCACTGTTTGGTGTTGGAATCGTCATTTTAACCCAACCACTATCCAACATTTTCCCTGAGGCAAGCACCGTTTCAGATTAGGAATAGTAATTTTGCACCAACCACTATCTAGCATTTACAATGAGTTAAACACCCTTTGGAGTAGGAATAGTAATTTTATCTCCACCACTATCCAGCTTTTTCCCTAAGGCAAGCAGTCTTAAAATTAGGAATAGTAATTTTACACCCTCCACTATCCAGCATTTTCCTTAAGGTAAGCCCTTTTTTTGAGTTGGAATAGTAATTTTGCTCCCACCACTATCCATTATTTTACTCGAGGTAAGCCCCCTTTTTGGAGTTGGAATAGTAGTTTTGCACCCACAAATATATATTAATTTCTCTGAGGCAAGCACGTGTCAGAGTAGTATTATTAGTTTATAAACTTAAAAATGTTGTACTGTTTTTTAATGTTAAGATATGTTTGTTTTACTTCAAAATGATAAATATTCAAATGTGTACAGTTATGTTTACTCACATTATATATATTTTCTGAGTCTGTTTTTTCTAATCTGCTTTATTGAAGATTGTTAATTTTTCGAAAAAACTGAAAGATATTTAAAATGGGATATTTTATCCAATTTGCGTTTGGATTAATTTGCAAATATTTTACATTTGATATAGCTTTTACGTACTTGGTATTGTAGATGGCACAGTTTGATGGCTTTAATTCTCTGGCAGCAAAATGCGTCTGGTGTGTATGGTAGTCAGTTAACCACTGTTTTTAAAATGGTGGACGGCTCCTTTTATACGTTTTTTTGTGCTGTACGTTATTTGAAAACAAAATATGGTTTGTGTAAATTTTTTCGTCGCCTTTTTAATGTTGTGTAAAACTGTAAATAATTTTTTGTTATAAAAATGTTCGTAACTTTTCTTATTTATGTTATGACCGCCATTTTGCGACCTGCGGGTCAAGGTGATTTCATTGAAAGTGTTGTAGGACTGCCGTTTTTGTGCAGTTTAAAATGGTGGATTATTTGTTTGGATTAGGATTAGTTTTGGGTTACTGGCCTTTTATTATGTTTAATTTTTTTAATAATTACTGGTAGATATTTTCGTAAAATAAAGTGTGTAAATGTTCGTTTTTTTGGCTTGTGGTCCTTTTGAAAAAATTCATAAGATGTGTATTTAATTAAAATATTCGATTAAAAATTAATTTGTAAATTATTTTCTTTTTATTAATTTTTTAATGTGTGATTATTATAGTTGTGTTATGTAAATTAGAAGTATATATAAATAGATTTTTGTTATTGTTCACGGTAAAAAAAATACTCAAGTATTAATTTTAGTACTCAAGTATTCATTTTATTGTTCAGTACGTTTTTTAAATACCGTGTATTAAAACAGTAATCGTCCTAAAAGCCCTTTTTTGCGCATACCTAAATAATTGTTAGTATAATATTTTCCAATACAAAAATAAAACACGAGTATTAATTTTAGTGCCTGAGTATTAATTTTAATACTCGGGTATTGATTTGAAATGCCCGTGTTTTAATACACTACCCCACCCAAAACCCCATATTTTCCCTGCATCCCGTCCCAGGGGTTTATTATACTAATTAAAAAAAATGTGTTGTAATAGTATACGTTGTACTAGTATGCGTTGTAATGGATCATTCAATGCATTAACATTTTTTTTGCGGTGTAATGGTATGCGTTGTAAAAATTTGCAATGTAATGGTACTTGCGCTGTAAAAACTGCGTTGTAAATGCATGCGTTGTAATTGTTTGCGTTGTAACGTCGTATATTCCTGACACACTGACCAGAGACGCTGAGGTTCCTGCATGTAGACACTCCAGCTCGCAGTGGTCTAACATCCCTCGCGGGGTGTCCAACTCGAGACCAGGACGGGGTCCCATATTCTCTCATTCTCAGGTAATGGGGTTGACTAGATCCTAGAGGGATTCTTGGCATAACACCTACACAGATGCTAGGTACATTTAGGTACATCTAGTTAGGGAGGCATCGTAGGAGTACGCACCTTTTATGTTATATACTTGTATGTATTCATGATTATTGCAAGATGGTAGAACTTTACCATCCCTTTACTTTCGTAGTACTTGTAATCATATATCTCTGCTACCGTCTAATGGTTGTTGCAGCTCATCTATTTTACACTAGAATAACAACTGTTCAATAAATTCTTATTGAAAAAGCCCAGCCTGTTTATTCTGTGTATCTCTCTGAGACAAACTAAGGGGCAGATTTACAAGGACTGGCACATCTCTGCATATTAGCAGGGATGCGCCAGTAAAGATGCAACACGCAAAAATACCCTTGCGCCACCACGGATGCGTCGCATTTACAATGTGGCGCACCGTGGCGCAAGGATAGACAGATGCGTGTTGCATCTTTTGTCGTAAGGGCAGCGCATTGCTGGAGTCATGTCGCAAGCGCAACGCAACTCCAGCAATGCTCAGGGGCGGCCTATACTTATTGTGCTGCGTTACTCCTTATGCCTGCTTCAAGCAGGCGTAAGGTTTTGATGCAGCGGTGTCGTAAAAGTGACTCAGTGAAATCTTGTAGATTTCACTGCGTCACTTTTACGAGGCCTTCTTGCGACGGAACGTCCACCCTGCATACATTATACCTGACGCAGGTATAATGTAGCGCAGGGCTTTACAACGTGACGCATCTCCCTAGATGCGTCACGTTGTAAATATGTCGCAACGTGGCGCATTGTTTACGACGCCGCAGCGTACAGAAGTGACGCAACGGTGGCGCAAATGTGTCGAAGGGACTTGTAAATCTGCCCCTAAGTGAGAAGGAGTGACTGAGCGAAAGGTAGTATATTGTTTCCACGATCCTGAGGGATCAGGGTTGTCATGTTCTGAGGTTGCCAGAATCTATTCTCTCCTTGGTAAGAGGAGATTATAGTGGCACTGTGAGCTAGCTGATACAGACAGGCTAACATACCCGGTGGGGGTGCACAGAATCAGTCTGCCACCAGTCCCACAGTTTATGTTATCCAAACGCGCAGATCCTGTATAGGTTATATAGGAACTACACGACAGTGGAATGTTAAGGGACTCAACTCCCCCGCTAACAAACATAAACTTTGAAAATACCTATTAGATCAACACTACAACATGGTGGCATTACAGGAGACACATCTTAAATGAAATGAGGAGAGTGGGTTGAAACATAAGGTTTTTCCAATGATTTTTCGCTCCGCCGCACCTACCAAACATAATGGGGTGGCCCTCCTTTTCCACTCTTCTGTCCAGTATCAACCTCAAAACCACAAAATAGACAAGGAGGGTAGGATCTTACTGGTAAAAGGACATCTACGGGGTCGTACGTGTACCTTAGCTATGGTCTACGCTCCAAACTCTGCGCAAACTACCGTTCTGAACATATCTTTTACTCTTTTGGAGGCTTTGCTGAAGGAGACATTATACTTATGGGGGATTTTATTGTTATCTGGAATCCTCAGCTAGATAGCACACACCCTCAAAGAGCAGACATGGAGGAAGCTTTACAAAAGCACTTAAACGCACGGTTTACTCACTGGGCCTGATCACTGCTTGGCACACAATCCACCTGAAAACCTGAGATTACACTTTTTAGGTCTCGCCTGAGCCAGCGCATGCGCTGCACTGCGAGACATTTAGTTAGTGGGTTTTCAAAGTGCTACCAGAGGCTTTTGCTGGCCTCAAGCTTGCGGTTACGCGTGCGTGCACGCGCGCAGCCGCCATCTGCCTTTCTTTCATGGCTCATTAAGCCTTACAGCATGCTCCTCCACCCCCCCGCGTGCGCACCTCGCTCTGCCTCTCTGTCTTGCTCGCCCCTTCCCCTCCCCCACCACAGAGCGCGTCTCGCGGCCGCGTGTCTTTTTCTCTTTCCCTTTCGTGTGTCTCTTCAAAGCTCGTTTCCCCACGTGTATTCTCTCCTTCTTTCCCCGCACCTATTTCTCTCAGCCCTCCCCATGTGTCTCTCCAGTGTCCCCTTATCGATCACTTTGCCTTCTCTCCCACGCGTGGCCTGTCCGGGTCCTTCTAAATGTCTGCATCCCCAGCTTCCTAGGGTTTCTTCCTCTCGCCTCACCTCCATCCGTATATTTGTGTCTTCCGTGCCCACCTCCAGCCTCTCCAGTTTTACCGTTTCCCCATAGTTTTCACTCTGTTTTCTTAAGTCTTCTGCGTATCCATCTTTTTCCCCTCCCATGTCTGTCTCTCCAGTTTCTTTCTGCCCCCAGATCCAGTCTCCCCCACCCCTATCCACGTGTCTCCTGCTCCTCTGCATGCCTAGTCTATCCAGTGTTCTCTTCTCACCCAATCCATCCTGTCTGTTTCTCCCTCCTCGCCATCCCATGTGTACATCTCTCATTTCCTCTCGCTCTTCAACGTCACCCCGTCTTGTTTTCCAATGCTACTAGTAGCGCACATCTCAGTCACAACTTGATATTTACAGTTGCGGGAGAGAGTGCATCATTTACAGCTTTCATTCAGCCACCTCTTGCTTAAGGGAGCGCTCCTTCTCACCTTGCAGTGCACCCAGCAGCCATTTATTAAGCCATCGAAGTCTCTCGTTATGCTGGAGAAAATGTTTGGTTTGTAGCATGTGTGGTATTGCTGAGTAAAAGAGGGTCGCATCACTTGGGATGTGGAAGCACGGACCACAAATCCGTGAGCCTTTCGGCTGACGGAAGTACAGAACTGAAGCCACAAGGTGTGGCAGCCTCACAGTCTGCACGATGTAGTCACACACACACACGAGGTGGAGCTTTAAAACTCGTTGCTTGGATGCAATGGGGGACAGACGATTTTTAATTTGCAAGCCTGGGAGGCTTATCTCACAGACAACAGATGGTACCAGAGGATGCTCTGTGGCTTGCACGCGCAGATCTGGTGACTACAGAGCTAGAAAACCAGTTCAAGTCTTGACGTCGGCACAACATCCTGTGATCTTGTGCAAATCATTTAATCTCCCTGTTTATACAAAAAGAATGTGTCCTTTGCATAAAGTAACTGGCACTCACGTAAAGCATTCTTTCGGGCGTTGGAGCAACATCCTGTGATCTTGGGCAACTCAGCAAGTTACTTAATCTCCCTTCTCCTACAAAAATTAACATGGTCTTGTGCAGAGTAACTGGCGCTCATATAAAGTGCTTTAATAATACATTGGGGTGGGGTTCACGCTATATAAAACTGCATTAAAAAAAAAAGAGAGGGAGAACGGAGCGAGTGAACTGAAACCACGAGCACTGTATGGAGTGTTACGAGGCAAAGAAAACAAGCATTGGTATAGCCAATAGGTCTCGCTTTTGGGACCTCATAAGTGTTTAGCCATGCAACAGTTGATGTTGTTGCACCAAGGATATTGTTGTGCATAACTAAATACTTATAAGGTCCCAAAAGGGAGACCTATTGGCTATGCCAATGCTTGTTTTCACATTACCACCGCACATACTCACGGTTGGATCATTAATTTATTAGGCAATCCCTAGAACAAAGCATTTTAGCTGCTGAATTTCATCCTGTCGTGATATCAGACCATGCTCTAGTAAGACTTACACTAGAATGGAGAGTACCAACCCTTAATTACGCCAATGGTTCTTCCCAGGATCTCTTACTAGAAATCGTTTATTTTGGGACGAACTGAGCAAAACCAGAAAAGACTTCTTTCATGAGAACAAACCACATGATTCTAACATGTCAACCACCTGGGACGCCTTCAATCAGTTATTATGGGTAGATGCATCTCCCTCATGTCCACGCTCAATAAACAAAAGACCCAGGACAGCTTGACATTAGAGGCAGAACTTTGATTGGCTGAATGCGCCCATAAAGACACCCCCACTCTTGAGCTCGAAAGGAAAGTTACGGCCCTGAGGGCGAAGTTGGGTGCGAGTTATACCATCAGAGTGGAATTCACTTTGTTACATCTCAAGCATTTGACATATGATAAAGGAAATAAGGGAGGCACTCACATGGCACACCAACTACAGCTTAAACAGACCTCCTTCTGTCTGTTGTTTCTCTGTTAGTAGATCTTCCCTCTTAATAGTATTTTCCCTTTCTTCAGCTCTCTTTAGGACTTTGTTGGGGTATCCATGTGCTTCAAACCTCTCAATAACCTCCTTTGCAGCTAGGTTAAACTCTCTAGAGAATGTTTTATAATAAAGTACCCCACGTTGAACATGCTGACATTGACAAAGGCGCACAGCCAAAACGGGTCAGTTTCTTTCTTGTTCCTTGAATAAAGAACTTTTTATTTGTACACCGTGAGTGCCGGTCCTTTCTTTGAAGGCCTCTGTTGTTTGTTCACACGCAGTGATTTGGTGGGCCTTTCCGTGCCCGCTGTTTGAGAGGCTGCCCTGAAGGGTTGGGGACTCCTTGAACGGAAGTTTGTTGCATGGATATATATATATATATATATATATATATATATATATATATATATATATATATATATATATATATATATATATATATATATTCCACCATAAACAAACGCTGACTCCCGAGTCTCTTCTCCATGGTTCTATTCCAAGCTTGATTCTTTATTTATGCAACAACGTTCCTCAATGCGTTTCGGAGCTCACGGCTCCTTGTTCACGAGTAAATCAACAACTCTTGCTGCCCAGTATATAACACACCACGTGATTGATAGTGAATCAATAACATAGAAAAAAGACTCGCACAGGTATTGCCACTAGATTGATATACAATTCATTTCCTTACTTTTCGAGGACAAAAAGCTATTCTTTACAAAATATAATTATTCATTTAAACATAATCCACTCATGTTTTTATATTTAAATAAATTCAATGATACGGCTGGTCGACATTGTTAATAAGGTTTTATGACAATGTTTTCTTTCTTTAACGTATTACCATTTTGTGGTCTGTGCACTTAAGGTGATCTTTCAAATTGCTGGTGTGGCATCATATACGTTTGTCTGAACAATCCCATAATGTACATCATTTCGTACAATTTTGCCCCAGTGGGCAAATTCTAACTATCAAACTAGTCAAATTAATTGGATGTACTTCACTAAGTTTCAGCACAATTCAGCCCCCGTGGGCATATGTAGCCAATGCCACAACATGTTATTTATTGCTTTCAGGCAAACGAAAAACTCCAAATGTCCTTCGTGTTGGCATGAACTACCATGCAAATTCGACATTATACCACAATCTAGACCAAGTCAACAATTAAGATATTAACAAACCACAATAAATTCCAATATAGATCACATTTTCCAAGTCAAACCCAGCTCATGAGTTAAAAAGTCTAGCGATTTTCAACAATTAGATATTAGCTCTCTTGCATCTTGTTTTCTTCTGATAAGGCCCCATACATCTGTAATAAAATAATAAAACCTTGTTAAAAAGAAACCACATTGCCATATGTTATTACTATGGCAATTTAAACTATCATCGTGAGGTATCACTTTTACAAATTAGATGTCAGGTTGGCAACTACCCTAGATGTACAGCTAATTCTTCATCAAGGTTATGACCTGGGGGTATAGAGTGTTTTATTTAATGATTAGTCTGGATTCCAGACATCATACTTCCTGTATTCTATTACCTCCTCTTTCTTGAACTGGAATCCTGTCAAGAACACAAAAAAATAATAGACTAATGTTTTGATTGTGCTGTGTTTTGAAATGTTTGGCTGTGGGATACTGCTTATCATCTTTATGTATTGCTCTCAGATGTTCTAAAACTGTCTTTTAAGCCTTGTGTATAGTGTTGCCAATGTAATATTTATTGCATGGGCACCTCAATGCATAAATTATAGATCAGAGTTGCAAGTAAGATGTTTAGTTATCTTAAAAGGTTGTAGGTTTTCTGATAACTTAATGCTCTTACAGTTGTGGCTATTTTTGCATGCTTTGCATGTCCCACATGTGGCGAATCCTTGTACAATGTTCCTTTCATTTATTGGTGTTGTCAGGTTTTGGCATCATGTGTCTTTTAACGATTTCGCCTTTTTAAAAGAAACTTGTGGATTACTTTCTATATGTTGAAATAGTTCTGGGGCTGTTTTTAAATCTTCCCAAAACTTCTTTATACCACGTTTCATTTCCCATGTCTGGCTGTGAAATGTTGTGATAAATCTTATCTTGTTGTCGTGTACCTGACTTTTCACACTGGGAATTAGGAGTTCTGTTCTTGTCTGTTTGTCCACTTGGACACATGCTTGTTTGATGACCTTATTTGAATAACCTCTTGCTAGAAATCTGTCCATCATCGATGACGTCATGACGCTATACGAAGCTTTGTTCTGCTATAGCTGATTAAATCTTTGCAACCTGACTCGGAGTGCCATTTCGTGAGTGGAGAGTCAAGAAATTACTTTGAGTTATATATATATATATATATATCACCAAGGATTCCCTTTTGAGGAAGGTCTGAGCAAGGTCTGAGGGCAGACTGAAACGCGTAGGGGTTCTTTACTGGTTGGAGAATGTTGCCGCTTTAATAAAATCTAAGAGCGTGCAAAAATACCCGTGAGTGCGAGTGGTTCTTTCCTCAAAAGGGAATCCTTGGTGACATATCACGGCTGGACTCTGCCGTTTTCCACGGATCGCACTGTCACAGAGCGCCGCAAATGCCGTCAGGACGAGTCCTTTGTTGGTGATATATATATATATATATATAAACACCAACTCCAGTTCCCTTCCAGTTCCTGGACACCAACACAGGGACTCCGGTTTTAATTCAAAGAGATTCTCTTTATTTTCAGTTTTTCTGGTAACGCGTTTCGCCTGTATCCACAGGCTTGCTCACACCAACCAAGACACAATGAAAAACGCACTTATACAGTCAGTCACACATCCACTAAATCATCCATTCAGACACTCATATACCCACTCATTCTTCAATACACCTTCAGTGAATATATATATATATATATATTATCTACTGGCGGTCGCCAGTAGATAGTTATAGTTAGGACCTAGTTTCCATAGGAAAAGCGTTTTTTCTTTTCCCAATAACTTTGGCGCCGGTTGACGAATCTTCGCGAAATTTTTAAAACTTGTGGCCCGCTCCGGTCAGCTCCTATCCTGAAAGTTTCGGGATGATTCGCAAAGCGGGGGCTGAGAAAAAAGCGGGGTCCCAAAACGTGTTTTCTCCATGTTATTTTCCATAGGAAACTTTAGACACGGCTACAGCCCGAACTGCTGAACGGAATTACACCAAATTTGGCAAAAAGGTAGCCCTTGGTTCAGAAAGAGCCCTTTTTGTTAAATGGTGTAAATCCGTTCAGTAGTTCCTGAGAAATTTAAAAAAGAGGTCGGAAAATCAATTTCCCATAGGAAGCTTTAGACACGGCTACAGCTCGAACTGCTGAACGGAATTACACCAAATTTGGCAAAAAGGTAGTGCTTGGTTCAGAAAGCGGCCTTTTTTTAAATGGTGTAAATCCGTTCAGTAGTTGCTGAGAAAATCTAAAAATAAAAGTTTCGATATCTAGAGGCTCCCGCGCTTCGTTGTATTGAAGCCCCCGGGTTGGCCAGGTCCCGGGGGCACTGAAAAAATGTGTGGGGGTGCCCCAATCCCCCCCACACTGCCCCGGAGACCTCCACCTCCCCGGGGCTTGATTTATGAGTTGCGGGGGGGCACGCAGCCCCCGCAGCCCCGGGGACCGCCACCCCCGGGGCTAATTTTTAAATGTGTGGGGGGCCTCCAGGCCCCCAAGCCCCGGGGACCACCACCCCCGGGGCTTTCATTACTATTTGCGGGGGCACACGGCCCCCCGCAGCCCCGGGGACCGCCACCCCCGGGGCTTGTTTTTTTTAAAAAAAAAGATAAACCTGTGTGGGGCGTTTTAAGTTGGGGAATTAATTCCCCTTCAATCCTGAGGGCCCCTGGGAGCCAACTAGCCCACCAGGTACCTCCAGTAAGCGCCACAGGCCTGCGTTGCAGAGAGGTGGTCCAGGACACGCCCCTTTTTACACATCTCTGCAACGCAGCTCTGTGGCACTTACTGGAGGTACCTGGTGGGCTAGTTGGACCCCAGGGACCCTCAGGATTCAAGGGGACTTAATCCCCCAACTTACAACGCACCAGGGGGCATGTTTGCAGAGTGGTGGAGAAAGGGGTCATGTCCTTTGTCTACCTCTCACCAATCCCACTGCGTGGGGCTTACTGGAGGTAAAAGGTAGGCTAGTTGGCCCCTAAAGGACCCCCAGCAGTGAAGGGGACTTCAATCCCCACCCAAGAGCGTGCCAGGGAGTGCGTTTGTAGAGTGGTGGGCAAAGTGGGCGTGGCCTGGTACGAGTACTTACCAGTGCTGCTGTGTGGGACTGACTGGAGGTAATAGTTTGGGAAGTTGGCCCCCAAGGATGTCCTTGGGGGCCAACTACCCCTCTTGTTACCTCCAGTAAGTCCTCACACAGTGGGATTGCTAAGACGTCTTCGGAGGCCATGGCCCCTTTCTCTACCACTCTGCAAACGTGCCTCGTGGCAAACTACGGGAAGGGGGATGAAGTCCAATTTAGTCCTGAGGGAGTTTGGGGGCCAAGAATCCCTCCTGGTACCTCCTGTAAGTCCTACGCAGCGTAATTCCTGAGCGTTGGTTGGACGCCCAGCACCCTTTCTCCACCACTCTGCAAACGTGACTACTAGTTAAAGTAGCATATTTCTGCACCTCTGACTTAGAGGTAGTTTTAATCCCCCTCCCCTATTATGTACTAGGGCCTTACAGAGGAGGTCATGCTAATCACATGGGTACCCCAACGCATAGTGTTCCCTAGTGTATGTAGGTGTTTTCACTGTATTCTCAGGGCCCAGATTCTGATGCGGGTTGGAAAGCTTCCCGACCGAATCGGTTTGGAAATGGTTTCCGACCCACTCGGATCGGGAGAGTCCGACCGACGGAGTACGATGCATCCGGATGCTTCCAGATACGATTTGGTTGGACTCCCATTGACTTCAATGGGAGCATATGTTCCTAACCGCATCATAATTGGGCCCTGGGTCGGGAAGACACGTTCCCGATCCGATTTGGAAGGAGCAAATGCCATTAGGAGGCCTTCCTAACCGCATCAGAGTCGGGCCCTAAGTCTTTTTTAGCATAGCACTGGCTCTAGGCCTGGTTAGTCAGAGTCAGTTACCACCAGTACCCGTCTGAAAAAGTTGTGGGCACAGGATGATTTTGCAACAAGGCCTCTTTCTGCTCCTCTGTTGGTTCTTTCTGCACATGTCTTGCTTCTTCCTGCACTTTTGTTCGTCTTTGTGGACTTCTGTTGCTTCCATCTGCATTTCTTTTGCTTCTTTCTGTGCGTTTTTTCTTCTTTCTTCACATGTCCTACCTCTGTAGGCATAGTTGGAAACTAGCATTTAAAAAACCTTTGAAATTCACTTTAAAAACCATAGGTTTCAGGCACGGTATAGTTAGAAATTAGCATTTAAAAACCTTTGAAATTCACTGAAAAAACCATATGTTTCAGACACGTTATAGTTAGAAATTAGCATTTAAAAAACCTTTGAAATTCACTGAAAAAAACCATAGGTTTCAGGCACGTTATAGTTAGAAATTAGCATTTAAAAAACCTTTGAAATTCACTGAAAAAACCATAGGTTTCAGGCACGTTATAGTTAGAAATTAGCATTTAAAAAACCTTAGAAATTCACTGAAAAAACCATAGGTTTTAGGGAAAGTTATAGTTAGTTGGAATTTCACTCGTACAAAACCAGAGAAATTCCCCCGTTATAGTTAGTTCAGCTAACTATAACGCGCGCCCCCGCAATGCACTGCTGATGACGTCACATATTACATCACTCATGACATGGTCAGTGACATCACTGATGACATCACTGATGACATCATCCATGTGATAATTTGATGTATCTTCTCACACCCTAATATAACCTTTGATACACCCACTCTAAATTACAGACTGTCATTCTCAAAACCATAGACACTCCAACACCAATAACTACATACCCACTCACTGATTCTCAGGTCTACACAAACATCCACTCACTCACCCGTACAGTCACTCATACTTACGGTCACTCAGTACAGGACTATCATATGCACTCATACACCTATATAGACACTCACACACCGCCACTCATCCATAGAGGTACTCACACACCTAGTCAGTCATGCAAATAATTAATCACACTGCCATTTACTCACCTATACGGTTATACACACACCAGCTCACTTCCTCATACAAATACTAGCACATTCTTACGCTCTTATACAACCACTGATACAATCACACACTCATCCATACAGCCACTCTCACAATCACACACTCTCACTTATAGCCATTTATATACTCCAACACACACATATATACTGCCTTTCACATATGTAGTTACTCACACATGTACCACTGAGATATACATTCACTCACTAACACACCCATACACACACTCACCCACCCCTACAGTCCATCACAGATGCACTCTTGAAACCATGCACCCAGTGAATCACCCACTCACACATCTATGCACAGAGTCACACACACCCCACCCACAGAAACACTCAGGCAGCCATACAGATACTCAGACAACCAATCAATAACCCATATAGACACTCATGTAGCTATTCACAAACCCATGCAGCCGCTTATACACCAACAGACAGACGGATACAGACATTCACACAGTTTAGTCACTAACCCATGCATTCAGTAAGATACGTTTAATCACTCACTTATAGAGTCAGTCATGCTCCTACTAAATCATCCATTCAGACACTTATACACCCACTCATTCTTCAATACGCCTTTCCCTATATATATTAAACATATTTAAACTTTACAGAAGCACACAGTTACTGGATGATGTCATCAGTGATGTCATTTGAGATGTCATCAGTGATGTCATCGGTGATGTCCCTGACCATGTCATGAGTGATGTAATATGTGACGTCATCAGCAGTGCATTGCGGGGGCGCGAGTTATAGTTAGCTGAACTAACTATAACGGGGGAATTTCTCTGGTTTTGTACGAGTGAAATGTCCAACTAACTATAACTTTCCCTAAAACCTATGGTTTTTTCAGTGAATTTCTAAGGTTTTTTAAATGCTAATTTCTAACTATAACGTGCCTGAAACCTATGGTTTTTCAGTGAATATATATATATATATATATATGAAGGCTCTTGTGTCAAAAACACACTGCACTCACGGGGTTATTTCAATAATTTATTTGCGTGCGAGGACGCGTTTCGGCGTTCTGCCTTCTTCTGGTCGCATATGCAATTGTCTGTATTTAATGACGGCACAGTTTTTGAAATACTAGCTGACTCCTTATTGGATGCAGCGACTCAGATGAGGGAGGGGATTGGTTGGTTCAGTACCAATGTCCATAACCTTGTTCTTCCGGGAAATTCTCAGCCCGTACAGCGGGAGTATGTAATAGGGATTAAAGTCCCGATACTTAATGAAGATTTTTCATATTGTGCCTTAATAGCCCTCCCAAGAGTCCACAATTTGTGCATTACCTCCCTCCGTCGCTGTCTTGCAATTCCAAGTGCCTCACTGGTTGTTCTTCGATGACCCAATTAAGGCAGCCCCTTCGTCAAACCCTGGGCTCATGGCACTCAGCGCAGGGGGAGGTAAATATCCGGAACCCCACCAGTCTGGATGACCGGCGATTCTATCGACGCTGGTGCCTTGGGTGCCCAATGGTGGTGCAAAGCACTGTAATATCACTGCTCCAAAGTCCACCTTTTGCGCGTGCTGCACTCTTGCTGACGGGTGCATGGAAGAAATGGAGGTGGTCCATCTCAAATATGAAGGCTCTTGTGTCAAAAACACACTGCACTCACGGGGTTATTTCAATAATTTATTTGCGTACGAGGACGCGTTTCGGCATTCTGCCTTCTTCTGCTCGCATATGCAATTGTCTGTATTTAATGACGGCACAGTTTTTAAAATACTAGCTGACTCCTTATTGGATGCAGCGACTCAGAGAAACGCGTCCTCGCACGCAAATAAATTATTGAAATAACCCTGTGAGTGCAGTGTGTTTTTGACACAAGAGCCTTCATAGTTGAGATGGACCACCTCCATTTCTTCCATGCACCCGTCAGCAAGAGTGCAGCATGCGCAAAAGGTGGACTTTGGAGCAGTGATATTACAGCACTTTGCACCGCCATTGGGCACCCAAGGCACCAGCGTCGATAGAATCGCCGGTCATCCAGACTGGTGGGGATCCGGATAATTACCGCCCCCTGCGCCGAGTGCCATGAGCCCAGGGTTTGACGAAGGGGCTTCCTTAATTGGGTCATCGAAGAACAACCAGTGAGGCACCTGGAATTGCAAGACAGCGACGGAGGGAGGTAATGCACAAATTGTGGACTCTTGGGAGGGCTATTAAGGCACAATATGAAAAATCTTCATTAAGTATCAGGACTTTAATCCTTATTACATACTCCCACTGTACGGGCTGAGAATTTCCCGGAAGAACAAGGTTAAAGACATTGGTACTGAACCAACCAATCCCCTCCCTCCTCTGAGCCGCTGCATCCAATAAGGAGTCAGCTAGTATTTTAAAAACTGTGCCGTCATTAAATACAGACAATGGCATATGCGAGCAGAAGAAGGCAGAACACCGAAACGCATCCTTGCACGCAAATAAATTATTGAAATAACCCCGTGAGTGCAGTGTGTTTTTGACACAAGAGCCTTCATATTTGAGATGGACCACCTCCATTTCTTCCATGCACCCGTCAGCAAGAGTGCAGCATGCGCAAAAGGTGGACTTTGGAGCAGTGATATATATATACACACAGACACACACACACACACACACACACACACACACACACATATATATATATATTCACTGAAGGTGTATTGAAGAATGAGTGGGTTTATGAGTGTCTGAATGGATGATTTAGTGGATGTGTGACTGACTGTATAAGTGCGTGATTCAATGTCTCTTAGTGAATGCATGGGTGAATGACTAATCTGGGTGAATGTCTGTATAAGTCTGTCAGTGGGGTGCAAGTGGCTGCATGGGTTGGTGAGTGGCTACGTGAGTGTCTATATGGGTTAATGATTGGTTGTCTGAGTACCTGTATGGGTGCCTTAGTGTCTGTGTGGGTGGGTGGGGGGTGTGACTCCCTGCATGGATGTGTGAGTGGGTGATTCACTGGGTGTATGGGTTAATGAGTGCATCTGTGAGGGGCTGTATGGGTGAGTGAGTGTGTGTATGGCTGTGTTGTTGAGTGAATGAATGTCTCAGTGGTATATGTGTGAGTAACTACATATGTGAAAGGCAGTATATGTGATTGTTGGAGTATATTAGTGGCTATGTGTGAGAGTGAGTGATTGTGAGAGTGGCTGTATGCATGAGTGTGTGCTTGTGTCAGTGATTGTAGAAGAGAGTAAGTATGTGTTACTATCTGTATGAATAAGTGAGGTGGTGTGTGTATAACTGTACAGGTGAGTAAATGGCAGTGTGATTGATTCTTTGGTCACTGACTAGGTGTGTGAGTAACTCTATGGGTGAGTGGCGGTGTGTGAGTGTCTGAGTGCAGATATCAGTGGCTGTATTGATGAGTGACTGCATGTATGAGTAACTGTATGGGTGAGTGAGTGGATGTGTGTGTAGACCTATGAATCAGTGAGTGGGCATGTACTAACTGGTATTGGTGTGTCTATGCTTTCAAAAATGGTAGTCTGTATTTTAGAGTGGGTGTATAAAAGGTTATATTAGGGTGTGCATCAGATATTAAGTGGATGATGTCATCAGTGATGTCATTTGAGATGTCATCAGTGATATCATGAATGATGTCACTGACCATGTCATGAGTGATGTAATATGTGACGTCATCAGCAGTGAATTGCGGGGGCGCGAGTTATAGTTAGCTCAGCTAACTATAACAACTGAGGGGCTTAATTATGAACCCTTGCGTCACTTTTTGCGCCGCCGGTGCGTCATTTGTGATGCACCAGCAGCTTAAAAAATGCACCACGTTGCGTCATATTTACAAAGTGACGCATCTAGGTAGATGTGTCACTTTGTAAACCCCTGCGCCACATTATACCTGCACCAGATATAATATATGCAGGGTGAGCGTTCCGACGCAAGTAAGCCTCGTAGAAGTGACGCAGTAAAATCTATGAGATTTCACTGCGCCACTTCTAGGACGCAAATGCGTCAATATCTTACACCTGCCTCACAGCAGGCGTAAGACTGACGCAGGCACATTTGAAATGGGACTTGCCCATGTGAAAGGACCGATTGCTGGAGTTGCGTCACCTTTGTGACACACTCCAGCAATGCGTCATTTTTGCGCCTACAGATACTTCAGAAATACTGACGTATCTGTAACTCCTTGCGACATGATGCGTCATACTGTAAATATGACGCATCCAGCATGCTGCAAGGAGGGCGCAATGAAAAGTGACGCATCGCTGTTTTCACGCAGCGATGGGTCACTTTGCATAAATGAGGCCCAGAATTTCTCTGGTTTTGTACGAGTGAAATGTCAGCCTAACTATAACATCCCTGAAACCTGAAACCAGTGATTTTTTAAGTGAATATCTAAGGTTTTTTAAATGCTAATTCCTAACTATAATGTCCCTGAAACCTGTGTTTTTTCCAGGGAATTTCTAAGGTTTTTGAAATGTTAATTGCTAACTATAGCGTCCCTGAAACCTGTGTTTTTTCCAGTATATTTCTAAGGTTTTTTAAATGCTTATTTCTAACTATGCCTACATAGGTAGAACATGTACAGAAAGAGGAAGAAAGGTGTAGAAAGAAGCAAGAGAAGTGCAAAAAGAGGCAAGAGAAGTGCAAAAAGAGGCAACAGAAGTCCAGAAAGAGGAAGAAAGGTGGAGAAAAAAGCAAGAGAATTGCAGAAAAAAGCAACAGAGGTGCAGAAAGAGGCCTACTTTGACTGTACCTTTCCACAGACTCATGCAAAATAGCCTAATCACTAATCCTTCTCCAAAGATGTCTTGAACCTCACTTTTCTCTTGAAGGTTTACTATTCATCGACTACTCAGAATGTTAGGCCTACCAAATGTAAAACAGCAATCCTAACCATATCACTGTTGTAAGTCTGACCAAGTTTGTGAAGGTATGCATGCGTGTGTCTCTGCCTTTACCAAGTGACATGGTACATAAAAATAAACATACAAGTACTTGAATACCTGTGTTTCAAACAGCATACTCTGTAAATTTGTGTACAAAAAGGTGTATGTATTTCTTTCAGCTCATAATACAGGGCACATGGGTATTCAATAGTATATTTGAGAGGCTCTATAACACCTATATACATAAGACATGTCTGCCTGTGCAACCGAATGACAGAGCAGAACTAAGAAGATTTGACCACCTATAGGAGTATCTACCCGCTTTTTAAGCTACCATCTTCAGATGCATAACACATGGGAGAATACATGTACAAGTAGACATATACCTCAGTCATGAGAGCACACAGACCTTTAAACTTGACTGCTTGAGGGGGTGTGGCCAAGATGGCAGCCGAGTAGGACGTGCCTGCTCGCCGCTCCGGTCCACCACCTGGGCCCCATTAACATAGCTGCAGACAGCGGTCCGAGGAGGGGGGCAGAGGTTGCCCTGCTTCTCCCACAGATATCTCCCTACCCCTCAGAACCTGAGTCAGCCCAGAAGTGCCGTTCGGAATGCGTGAAGTAGCGTTCGATCCCTGGGGGCCGGCCGAGCCTCCCGCACTGGCGGACTGAGAGGAGCGTTACAGCGGAGCCGGGGCGCGGTCTAGACCAAGGCGGACAGAGGAAGGAGACGGAGGCGCGGGGCTGGTGTCCTGACACGGAGAACGGGACGTAAAGAACTGGGCAGTGCAGCACCGAGGGATACGACCGCGCTGCTGGTGAGTTGCGGGCTCCCTGCGGTGGTGGCATAACTGAGGCGCACGGCCAAGACGGAGGAGGGGACAGGCCGGGTCCCGCCTGGAGTGGGAAACGACCTTGTAAGCTGAGCCGGAAAGCGGATATCCACTGCACGCATAGAGGGCCTAGCTTTTGAACTCCTCACACTCGAGCCGGCATAAGGACACTGGGGGATGGGGCGGCTACCGGAGGCCATTGGATCTGCTGCCTGGAAGACAGGAGTCCCGTGTGAGTAGCGAAGGTCGCACCAACAACCATCAAAGGTGAAGGGACCCCCGCATTCAATGCCCTCCCCCCGGGAATGGATTACAGAGAGTGGAGCCTCGGGCTGTGTGGGGTAGTTGAAGACTGGGCCTAACCGCACTGAGGTGGGCAAGGGAGCGGAGCACCCATCTATCCCTACTCGAACAGGGGTAAGAGCCCTGGTACAGAGGTGAAGGGATTGACGCGGCAGTGCATACTGCTTCTTCACCGCGCACTTCCTCCCTCCCAAGAGACTGGTGCTGGGGGAGTGGAGGGAAGTGGTCCCACAGCAGCAGCTGGCATTGGGGCGTCGGGCCTCCCTGTTCCTTCAGAGCCCTTACAATCGTTTTCGAGCCAGGCGCCCGACCCTATTAAGGAGAGACAGTGGGGTAGTGCCTGTTTACTCCCTTCCAGTGAAATCAGAGGTCCGGAACGTGAAGTAGCCCCACTCCCCCACACAAGGGCCTGCAGCCAGGTGACCGGGGGACGTGCCAGTGAAATAGAGTCAGTGCTACGGTCTAGGCAGAAAGTGGACAGTCATGGTTCAGGGATTCCTGCGGGAGCGGTCGAGTGACTTGGGAGGACCCTCCACCAAGGCCAACTCACACGGACTCTGTAACAAGGGGTCATCTCAAAATGGCATCCAACAAGGCAAAGAAAGAACGCTCAGTAAAGGACCTTCTCCTTAAACATGACGCCACTGGGGCTGAAGCAGCCCTGGCATCAAGTGGTGGTCAAACTGAGTCGGAGCAGGGAGATGCGGAGGGCCCGGTTACCCATTCCTTCCGGAAACTCTTTTCGCCTCGCTGAAGGGAGAATTTCACTCCATGAAGAAGGAGATTGCCATGGAACTACGAGACATGAGAAGAGATATGGATTCAGTGTGCGAAAGGTGCGACACCTAAGAGACGCAGGCCACCACGAAGGACGAAGAGATTGTACAGCTCCAGCAAGAGGTACTCCGTCTTCAAGGCCAGCAACTGGATCTTCAGGCCCACGCGGAGGACCTCGAGAACCGCTCTCGGCGGAACAATATAAGAATTCGAGCGGTCCCTCAGGGGGCAGAAGGGCAGGACATCGAGGCATACGTGGCGGAGCTCTTCCGCTTTATACTGGGTGCCCCTTCGGACCAACGAATTAAGCTGGATAGGACCCATCGCGAGGGCCCTAAGAGACCGTCAACGGCCCCTCCACCGGACATTCTAACTTGTGTCCATGATTTTCAACTAAAAGAACGAATCCTCTGAGAGGTCCGGGACAAACACCCTATAGACTTCTGCTCTGCCAGGCCCCTCCTATACCAGGACTTAGCTGCTTCTACCTTGCAAAAAAGGAGAGACTTTAGGCCGGTAACTACCTGTCTGCGTTCCAAAGAAATCCCTTACTCCTGGGGTCATCCCTTCCGGATAATCTTCAAGTTGGAAGGCAAGCTGCGGCAAATCCGCTCCCTGCAGGAAGCCCTAAAGCTGCTTGGTTTGCCCGATGATGTGGCGGGGGACTCAGCCCATGATGATTCTAAGAGACGTCCTCTTGAGACAGAGAAGTGGAAGAGAATTGGGAGATATCCACTACGTCTGCGTCCGGATCCGGAGACGATGGCCAAAGAACGACAAGCACTCATTGCGACTTTGGAGGGAGACTCTGAGGCTGCAGATTGAATCCTGGATCCCAATGCTGTAATGAGGGAGGCGGGCAGCTGAGGGGCAATCTCCCGGTCACTGCAACCAGGGGCCCGGATGGGGGGGGTGGCGCTTTTTGGGCCATGCTGACATCTTATGCCTTTCCATGGGGGTTTCAACCCAGGGCTACCAAACAATCTGTAAGTTCCTGTTTAGTTTTGTTTTTCTTGTTAATGTTTTTGGGTTAACGGGTCTCTCTCCTCCTCCATCTAATAGTGTAAGCATCACTGGAAATACGGCAGTGGGGGAATACTGGACACTCAGGGTTGGAATGTACATGATAGTCGCCGGGTCTAGCTGGGCCTCGGCCTTGCAGGAGTCCTCAGAACATTTGGCAATCTCCTCCGATGACTGCCTCTCTTAAAGTAATTTCGCTCAATGTAACAGGCCTTAACAGCCCAATCAAACGGCGGGCGGTTCTGTCGTTTTTGGAAAATACTGATGCCCACATATGTCTCCTCCAAGAAACACACCTACTGAGTAAAAATTTCCATAGATTGCGGGCCAGAGCTTTTCCCCATCAATTGTTTTCCTCCCAGTCCTCCAAGAAAGCAGGGGTGGCCATTCTTGTCTCAACCAAGTTCCCGGGCAAAATAGGCCCCAAGCAGGCCGAGATTAAAGGACGACTTCTAGCATATACATTTACAGTAGGGCTGTGCTCCTTCACCGTAGCCACGGTTTATACCCCGAATGACGGACAGGAGGGATTCCTTCGAGAGATGATACAGAGTCTATCAGGCTCCCAGGACAGGTCATTTTTAATAGGGGGGATCTCAACCTGGCCTTTGACAATGACTTAGACAGATCCAGCCAGTGGCACGGACAGACCGGGGCCCTCACCAAGAAAGGTAGGCAGCTCTTGACCGAAGCGGGCTTGACAGACATTTGGAGGTCACACCACCCGACCTCCAGGGAGTACACCTTATACTCACACTCCCACAAAACATATGCTAGGATAGATTATATACTCACGACGGCCTCATTGACACAACAGACGAAACTGGTGGAGATCGTTCAATGCCCCCAATCTGATCACTCCGCGGTGTGCATATCCTTATCCCTTTCATGTCAGGTCTCATCTCGCCGAGTATGGCGCCTTCGGGAAACGATGTTGCAAAGCCCGACGGTGACCCAGCGGATCACTAGACTTATAACTGACTACCTGGCCGACAAAGACATTCCCGAAACCCATCCCACAGGTCATTGATCAGCAAGGGAGGGAGCAAACCACTGATCGGGGTATAGCTGACGCATTCCAACAATTTTATGCATCTCTTTACAGGGCACAGACACTATCAGATGAGGCCCTGGTCCAGTACTTACAATCTGCGAGAACCGCCAAGCTGGTTCCTAGCCAAGCCAAAGACCTCGAATCCCCAATTAGATTGGAGGAAGTCATCTCCGCCATATCCAAACTAAAACCGCTAAAATCCCAAGGACCGGATGGATTTCCCTCCCTTTTTTATAAGACCTTTTGTTCCATGTTAGCTCCACTACTGGTGAGGGTATTCAACTCGATTGGTCCATCTGCTCCCATACCACGCACGATGTTAGAAGCACTTGTTATGGTAATACCCAAGCCAGGGAAGGATAAAAGCCAATGTGCGTCATACCATCCCATCTCCCTCTTAAACGTTGACCTTAAAATCTTCACTGGTATCTTAGCTCAAAGGCTCTCCTCCCACCTGCCAGGGCTGATAGATCCTGACCAGTCGGGCTTTGTCCCGGGCCGTCAGTGTTCTGACAATTCTAAGCACCTTCTGCACTTGATAGACAAATCTGAACGATTTAAGGATGAGCGCATGATATTATCAGTAGATGCCGAGAAGGCATTTGACAAGGTGCATTGGACCTATCTCAAAGCCACCCTGGAACACTTTGGCCTGCTGCAGCGTTTTATTGATTGGGTGTTGGGAAGCTACACAAACCCCTCCGCCTCAGTATGGGTAAATGGCCTTATTTCGCAACCATTCCCTATCCAACAAGGAACCAGACAGGGTTGTCCACTCTCGCCACTTCTGTTCACCCTGTACATGGAGCTTATGGCCCAAAGAGTGCGTGATGATCCCTCAATATCAGGGGTAAAGTTCGGAGGCGATGAACACAAAATAAGCCTGTACGCCGACGATGTCATGGCTACATTGGAGAAGCCAAGAGAGTCACTACCGGCGTTTTTGACAGAGTTGGAACGCTTTGCTCAAGCGTCAGGCTTCAAAGTCAATATTCACAAGTCACAGGCCCTTAATTTATCCCTGGGTCCCGATACCTTGGAGTCGCTCCAACAGACACATCACCTCCACTGGGCTCAAGATTCAAACCCCTCCCTCGGGCTGCAGCTATCGGCTAATATACAATCTACTAACTCGACGAATTACACGGCGCTGCTGCGACATGTTTGTGACTGCCTGCGTAAGTGGAGGCCTTACTCACTGTCACGGTTAGGTCGCATAGCAGCCATTAAGATGACAATACTACCCAAGATAATCTACATATTCCAGACCCTTCCGCTGGTTCATCCAAAAGGGGTATTGCGCTCATTGCAGAGAAACCTGGAGCACTTCATATGGCATGACCAACGACCTAGAATACACCGTTAGTTAAGCTATAGAGACCCGGCTGATGGGGGGCTGGGAATTCCTAACTTGCAGGACTACTACTGGGCGGTGCAGCTGCGGCCGCTGGTGGAATGGTCAAGGCCAGAGTCTGAGAAACATTGGCTGTTCATGGACACGCCTCTAGCTAAGCAACCACTCTGGGGGGTTCCCTTTTTTGCTAAGGCCGCCAGGCCCCGGAATCTATACCTCTCCAAGGTGACACATCCCACTCGGTTAGCTTGGGACAAGGTCGCCACTTCCCCAGGGCTAACGACTCTCCCTTCTCCAATAACACCAATAGTAAATAATCCAGACTTCACTCCGGGACTAGATGCATCAGAATTTGCACACTGGACGAAAGAAGGTTGCCGTTCAATAGGACACCTCTTTGACGTGGAAGGTCCAATTCCCTTCACGGATTTTCGCAAGACTCATGACCTCCCAGAGGTAGAACGCTACTGATATCTACAGGTTAGGCACTGGGTAATGCACCCGGAGATACGGGGTAAAGCTGAGAGAACCCTCACTACATTCGAGAAGTGGCTACTCACGAGACATACCGACGCCCGCCTGACAACAGACCTTTACAAACACCTCAAACGCGACCCCAGACCAGGGAAAGCCCCCGGGCAAATGAGATGGGCAAGGGAACTGGGCAGGACACTTTCGGATAAGGAGTGGATGGATATCTACCATAGAGCCCGTCATTTAGCGCGCAACATACCGAGCATTGAGACAGCTACGAAAATCGTCACATACTGGTACTTAACCCCCCCACGATTACACAGAGGTAACCCGACACGTAGCCCTCTTTGTTGGAGGGCATGTGGCTCGTTGGGAACTCTGACTCATCTGCTGTGGGAATGCCCCCTCTTGACAAACTACTGGGGAACAATTTTGGACGACATCGACCTTCACTTCAACACCCAAATACCCCGCTTTCCTAGTTACACTCTGTTGGGCCTCCCTAACCCCCTCACATTTCCTCTTAGAACACAGAGAGGTAGGCAAATGGCGCTGGCGTTGGGGGCGGCCCTGTAAAACATTCTCTACCATTGGGGCACTGCGACTATACCTACTCACTTGGGGTAGCTGCACAGAATGTGGGGGATACTAGGGATGGAAAAAATCTCTCTGATGCTCACGAATCCTGGAGCTTCCTTCCAAGACCTTTGGGAGCCTTTCCTGAAACTGCTGACCTCAGAATTTACAGAACTTGCCTGCCCTAAGTACCTGAGACTCTTGCGATTAGCTGACCCACCGCAACCTGTAACGTCAGCCGATAAGTCACAACAAGCTGCATAAATTCCACTGGACTAGCCAATATAAACAGAGACCGTTAGAATGTACTAGCCACACCCCAGGTTGGAGGAGGGGGGAGGGGCCAGGAGGGGGGTGCTGTTCTGTTGTTTTTTGGGTCACTGTTCTCTACTCTAGCTGATCTAACTGCTGTAAATCCAGAAACATGCACAGAACATGCCCTACATGTTTGTTGTTCTTTTGAATTGAAAACCAATAAAAGACATCTAAACATAAACTTGACAGCTTGCATTTCCCATTTGAATACAGAAACAGGCGAGAGAAGTACAGAAAGAAGCTAGAGAATTGCAGAAGTGTAGAAAGAGGCAAGAGAAGTGCAGAAAGAGGCAAGAGAGGACCAGAAAGAGGCAAGAGAGGTGCAGAAAGAGGGAAGAGGGGTGCAGAAAGAGGCAAGAGTGGTGCAGAAAGAAGCAATAGAGGTACAGAAAGAAGCAAGAGAAGTGCTGAAAGAAGCAACATGGGTGCAGAAAGAGGCAAGAGAAGTGAAGAAAGAAGCAACAGAGATGAAGAAGGAGGCAATAGAATGGCAGAAAGAGGCAAGAGAGTTGCAGAAACAGGCAAAAGAAGTAAAGAAAGAGGCAACAGAGGTGAAGAAAGAGGCAAGAGCAGTGCATAAAGAACCAACAGAGGTGCAGAAAGAAGCAAGAGGGGGCAGAAAAAGGCAAAATAAGTGCAGAAAGAAGCAAAAGAGGTATAGGAAGGGCCAAGAGAAGTGCAGAAAGAGCAAGAGAGTTGCAGAAACAGGCAAAAGAGATGCATAAAGAGGGAACAGGGGTGCAGACAGAGGCAAGAGAGGTGCAGAAATTTGAAATAGAGGTACAGAAAGAAGCAAGAGAATTGCAGAAAAAAGCAAAAGAAGTGCAGAAAGAGGCAAGAGAGGTGCGCAAAGAGGCAAGAGGGGTGCAGAAATTTAAAAGAGAGGTGCCGAAAGAAGCAAGAGAGGTACACAAAGAAGAAAGAAAGTACAGAAAGAAGCAACAGAGGTGCAGAAAGAGGCAAGGGATGTGCAGAAAGAAGCAAGAGAGGTGCAGAAAGAAGCAACAGAGGTGGGCAAAGAGGCAAGAGGGGTATAGAAAGAGGCAAGAGAGTTGCAGAAACAGGAAAGAGATGTGCAAAAAGATAGAACAGGGATGCAGAAAGAGGCAAGAGAGGTGCAGAAAGAGGGAAGAGATGTGAAAAAACAGGCAAGAGAGATTCAGAAAGATGGAAGAGGGATGCCGAAAATGGGAAGAGGGGTGCAGAAAGAAGAAAGAGAAGTGCGGAAAGAAGCAAAAGAGGTGCAGAAAGAGGCAAGAGGGGTACAGACAGAGGCAAGAGAGGTACAGAAAGATGGATGAGGGATGCAGAAAGAAGCAAGAGGGGTGCAGAAAGAGGGAAGATGGGAGCAGAAAGAGGCAAGAGGGGTGCAGAGATTTGCAAGAGAGGTGCAGAAAGAAGCAAGAGCAGTGCATAAAGAACCAACAGAGGTACAGAAAGAAGCAAGAGGGGGCAGAAAAAGGCAAAAGAAGTGCAGAAAGAAGCAAAAGAGGTATAGGAAGGGCCAAGAGAAGTGCAGAAAGAGCAAGAGAGTTGCAGAAACAGGCAAAAGAGATGCATAAAGAGGGAACAGGGGTGCAGAGAGAGGTACAGAAAGAGGGAAGAGGGGTGCAGAAAGAGGCAAGAGTGGTGCAGAAATTTGAAATAGAGGTACAGAAAGAAGCAAGAGAATTGCAGAAAAAAGCAAAAGAAGTGCAGAAAGAGGCAAGGGAGGTGCGCAAAGAGGCAAGAGAGGTGCAGAAATTTAAAAGAGAGGTGCCAAAAGAAGCAAGAGAGGTACACAAAGAAGAAAGAAAGTACAGAAAGAAGCAACAGAGGTGCAGAAAGAGGCAAGGGATGTGCAGAAAGAAGCAAGAGAGGTGCAGAAAGAAGCAACAGAGGTGGGGAAAGAGGCAAGAGGGGTACAGAAAGAGGCAAGAGAGTTGCAGAAACAGGAAAGAGATGTGCAAAAAGATAGAACAGGGATGCAGAAAGAGGCAAGAGAGGTGCAGAAAGAGGGAAGAGATGTGAAAAAACAGGCAAGAGAGATTCAGAAAGATGGAAGAGGGATGCAGAAAATGGGAAGAAGGGTGCAGAAAGAAGAAAGAGAAGTGCGGAAAGAAGCAAAAGAGGTGCAGAAAGAGGCAAGAGGGGTGCAGACAGAGGCAAGAGAGGTACAGAAAGATGGATGAGGGATGCAGAAAGAGGCAAGAGGGGTGCAGGAATTTGCAAGAATGGTGCAGAAAAAAGCAAGAGCAGTGCAGAAAGACCCAACAGAGGTGCAGAAAGAGGCAAGAGGGGTGCAGAAAGAAGAAACAGAGATGCAGAATGAGGCAAGACAACTTCAGAAGCAGAAAGATGCAAGAGAGTTGCAGAAACAGGCAAGAGATGTGCAGAAGTAGGGAACAGGAGTACAGAAAGAGGCAAGAGAGGTGCAGAAAGAGGGAAGAGAGGTATAGCAACAGTCAAGAGAGGTGCAGAAAGATGGAAGAGGGGTGTAGAAAGTGGCAAGAGGGGTGCATACTTTTTCAAGAGAGGTGCAGAAAGAGGCAAAAGCAGTGCAGAAATAACCAACAGAGGTACAGAAAGAAGCAAGAGGGGTGCAGAAAGAAGCAAAAGAAGTACAAAAAGAAGCAAAAAGGGTGCAGAAAGAGGCAAGAAGGGTAAAGACAGAGGCAAGAGAGGTGCAGAAAGATGGAAGAGGGATGCAGAAAGAGGTAAGAGGGGTGCAGACATTTGCAAGAGAGGTACAGAAAGAAACAAGAGCAGTGCAGAAAGAACCAACAGAGGTGCAGAAAGAAGCAAGCGTGGTGAATAAACAGTCAAGAGAAGTGCAGATAGAAGCAACAGAGATGCAGAAGGAGGCAAGAGACCTGCAGAAACAGGCAAGAGATATGCAGAAAGAGGGAACTGGTGTGCAGAAAAAGGCAAGAGAGGTGCAGAAAGAGGGGAGAGAGGTGTAGAAACAGGCAAGAGAGGCACAGAAGGAGGAAACAGGGGTGCAGAAAGAGGCAAGATAGGTGCAGAAAGAGGGAAGAGAAGTGCAGAAAGAAGCAAAAGGGGTGCAGAAAGAGGCTAGAAGGGGACAGAAAGATGTAAGAGAAGTGCAGAAAGAGGCAAGAGAGTTGCAGAAACAGGCAAAAGTGGTGCAGAAAGTGGGAACAGGGTGCAGACAAAGGCATGAGAGGTGCAGAAAGAGGCAAAAGCCGTGTAGAAAGAGGCAAGAGAAGTGCAGAAAGAAGCAACAGAGGTGCAGAAAGAGGCAAGAGATGTGTAGAAAGAAGCAAGAGAGGTGCAGGAAGATCAAATCAAATCAAATCAGGGACATTTGTATAGCGCTCACATCACTCGAAAGTCTCATGGCGCTTGCAGACGGCTCTGATGGAGATGATAGATCAGTTGTCGAATAGCCATGACTTCAGCCTCTTACGAGGCTGAAGCAAGAGAAGCAAGAGAAGGGCAGAAAGAAGCAACAGAGGTGCAGAAGGAGGCAAGAGAACTGCCGAAAGAGGGAAGAGATGTGTAGAAACAGGCAAGAGAGGTGCAGAAAGATGGAAGAGGGATGCAGAAAATGGGAAGAGGGGTGCAAAAAGAAGCAAGAGAAGTGCAGAAAGAAGCAAAAGAGGTGCAGAAAGAGGCAAGAGGGGTTCAGACAGAGGCAAGAGTTGTACAGAAATATGGAAGAGGGATGCAGAAAGAGTCAAGAGGGGTGCAGAAATTTGCAAGAATGGTGCAGAAAGAGGCAAGAGCAGTGCAGAAAGAACCAACAGAGGCGCAGAAAGAGGCAAGAGGGGTGCAGAAAGAGGCAAAAGAAGTACAAAAAGAAGCAACAGGGGTGCAGAAAGAGGCAAGAGGGGTAAAGACAGAGGCAAGAGAGGTACAGAAAGATAGAAGAGGGATGCAGAAAGAGGCAAGAGGGGTGCATAAATTTGCAAGAGAGGTGCAGAAAGAGGCAAGAGCAATGCAGAAAGAACCAATAGAGGTACAGAAAGAGGCAAAATGGGTGCAGAATGAAGCAAACAAGTGCAGAAAGAAGCAAAAGAGGTGCAGAAAGAGACAAGAGGGGTAAAGACAGAGGCAAGAGAGGTGCAGCAAGATGGAAGAGGGATGCAGAAAGAGGTGAGAGGGGTGCAGAAATTTACAAGGGAGGTACAGAAAGAAGCATGTGCAGTGCAGAAAGAACCAACAGAGGTGCAGAAAGAAGCAAGAGTGGTGCATACAGAGGCAAGAGAAGTACAGATAGAAGCAACAGAGGTGCAGAAGGAGGCAAGAGAACTGCAGAAACAGGCAAGAGAGTTGCAGAAACAGGAAAGAGATGTGCAAAAAGAGGGAACTGGGATGCAGAAAGAGGCAAGAGAGGTACAGAAAGAGGGAAGAGAGATGTAGAAACAGGCAAGAGAGGTGCAGGAAGAGGGAACAGGGGTGCAGAAAGAGGCTAGATAGGTGCAGAAAGAGGGAAGAGAAGTGCAGAAAGAATTAAAAGGGGTGCATAAAGAGGCTAGAGGGGTGCAGAAAGAGGCAAGAGAAGTGCAGAAAGAAGCAACAGAGGTTCAGAAGGAGGCAAGAGAACTGCAGAAACAGGCAAGTGAGTTGCAGAAACAGGCAAAAGAGGTGCAGAACGATGATACAGGGTTCAGACAAAGGCAAGAGAGGTGCAGAAAGAGGGAAGAGGGGTGCAGAAAAAGGCACGATGGGTACAGAAACTTGCAAGAGAGGTGCAGAAACAAGCAAGAGGGGTAAAAGAGGCATTAGAAGTGTAGAAAGAGGCAAGAGAGGTGCAGAAAGAGGAAAGAAAGGTGCAGAAAGAGGGAAGCAGGGTGCAGAAAGAGGCAAGAGGTGCAGAAAGAGGCAAGAGAAGTACAGAAAGAGGCAAGAGAGGTGGAGAAACAGGCAGGAGAGGTGGAGAAAGAGGGAACAGGGGTGCAGAAAGCAGCAACAGAAATGCAGAAAGAGGCAAGAGAAGTGCAGAAAGAAGCAACAGAAATGCAGAAAGAGGCAAGAGAATTGCAGAAAGAAGCAACAGAAATGCAGAAAGAGGCAAGAGAAGTGCAGAAAAAAGCAACAGAGGTGCAGAAAGAGGCAAGAGAAGTGCAGAAAGAAGCAAAGAAAGTGCAGAAAGAAGCAAAAGAGGTGCAGAAAGAGACAAGAGGGGTAAAGACAGAGGCAAGAGAGGTGCAGAAAGATGGAAGAGGGGTGCAGAAAGAGGTGAGAGGGGTGCATACATTTGCAGTAGAGGTGCAGAAAGAAGCAAGAGCAGTGCATAAAGAACCAACAGAGGTGCAGAAATAAGCAAGAGTGGTGCATACAGAGGCAAGAGAAGTGCAAATAGAAGCAACAGAGGTGCAGAAGGAGGCAAGAGAACTGCAGAAACAGGCAATAGAGTTGCAGAAACAGGCAAGAGATGTGTAGAAAGAGGGAACTGGGGTGCAGAAAGAGGCAAGAGAGGTGCAGAAAGAGGGAAGAGAGGTGTAGATACAGTCAAGAGAGGTGCAGAAAGAGGGAACAGGGTGTAGGAGAGTAGGATCTGCTTCACATGGGTACCCCCACTTTTTACTGATGCTTCACTGTTTTCGACTTTAGTCTGGCTGGGGCCCTGCTAATCAGAACCCCAGCCTAGCTGCTTCCTCTCTAAAATGGTTTCCATGTGCCTTAGACACATCTCTGATTGGAATCTGGAGTGCCCTTATAAGTCCCTAGTATATGGTATACTATGTACCCAGGGCATAGGTACCTCAGAGGCCTGCCAGGGGCTGAAGCATGTATTGTGCCACCCCTGGAAGGCCAGCCAAAAGGACACCACAGGTCTGCTACTGCAGCCTGGGTAAGGTAGTGCATGCACCCCTTACTGTGATATAGGCTACCTATATCACTACATACATACACACATATAAACCTATAAGTCACTCCTATGGCAGGCCTTATCAATCCTGAAGGCAGAGTGCATGGTTCCTATGTGAGAGGGTGCCCCTGCATGAGCAGGGCCCCTCTGCAGCATTCGGAGACCCTTCTCTGATGCTGTTTGTAGTGCAGCCTGACCATATACTCTTAAGCGCATTATAACCTCGCTTTAAATGCTAACTTTGGGATGGCTGCACAGAAACATGTCGTGTTTGGTGTCAAACATCTTGGAATACTACCCCCCCGCCAGTTCTGGCGGCGGGGGGAGCATTCCACCCTTCTAGAGGGAGAGACATGTACACACCGGCCTGCCCGGTAACTTCTTTCCAAGCCCTGGCATCACAAAATGGATGCCGCTGCAACAGACACAAGTCTGGCCTCCTGCTGCTGACCGAAACTCCAGCAGGGGAGGCCTGGACAATAGGTTTCCTGTCCCAGGGAGGTGTAACCACCTCCCCAGACAGGATAGTGTGTATTGGGGCTGGGCGGGAGCACTCTCTGGTGCTTTGAAGTCCTGCACTGGGGGCACATTTGGTGTCCCTGTGCATACCCCAGTTCAAACCGGCTCAGGGGCTTCCAGCCCCTGCTCTGGCGTGAAACTGGACAAAGGGAAAGGGGTGTAACCACCCCTCTGCCCTGACCCTCCCATAGGTGGGTCCCCAGAGTATGTCCAACCCCCTAACTTGGTATAAGTATGGGACCCCAGTCCTTAGGACTTTAGATTTACCTGGACGAAACTCTGACACAGAATCCTAGACCTTCGACGCTCTACTTTAAGATTAGAGGACTGAAGAATCTCCCTTGGGGTCAAGGAGTGACTCCCCTGCTTGGCAGGCACCAAAGAAGCAATTGTCCGGTCTGCATCGCCGAAGCTCCCGCCGGACGCCAAAGTCTTTGCATCACCAGAGGTAGATTTCCAGACTTCTCCGAGGCTGCCCTGAGTCCCCAGCAAAGCTGAGGCCCGTAGCTGTCGTGGGTAACGTGGAACCATGACCCCTGGACACCGAGGACATTTGCAAGTGCATCCTCTTCCTGGGCTCCCACGAAGTTGTGCTTTGGGCTCCGAGTAGCCCCCACCTCCAGCACTAACTGCACTGAAGATCACTGGCCTCCACTCCATGAGTGTCCCGTGAGCCAGCTCCAAGTGTGTCCACTTGAGGCTCCTTTGCGGTCGCTAGTCCATTGGCTAGTAGGCCCTCCTGAAGGCCAATCTTGTTTTGCTTGGGCTCCCTGGTTGCTCCAGGCGTGCGCTGACTTACCCTCACTGGGTGAGTCCCTCAAACCTTGCTGGTTTGCACCACTGTCCTTCTTCTATTTCCACAAGACTTGCCGTTGCCAAGGCTTGTTGAGTCCAATCCGGTCACCGACACCTCAGCAATCGACAGACGTCGTGGGGCAGCTCAAATCCATCTCCTGGTTGTCGTTGACACCTCCTGGACCTCGTGGCTGAAGAGTCAAGACAACCATCAACCTACCTGAAGCACTCGACATCGGTGGGCATCTGCTCATCGCCTTCCTGGTCACTGGCTAGTGACCCAGACTCTGTCCCCTCTGCTTTCAGGTTCTTCAGATCTTCGATCCACCTTTGGATCCACCCGAACACTTTCGACTTGGCCGCCAGCAGCACTTTGCAGCAGATCGCCATTGAAAACGACAACGAAACCCGACCCCGAAAGACACCTATGCACCCGGCTTCCCTGGGTGAGGTAACACGAGTACTCTGGTGCTCCCGTGGGTATAGACTCTAGAATGACCCAGTTCTAAAAGGGTTTGCTCCAAGTCCTCCTCTAAGTGTCCCTTTTCTCTAAAATTCCAACCGCGACTTTCCCCATAGAAGTCAACGGCGATTCGCGGCTGTGTTCTCACACTGCACGCGTCCCCCGTGGGTCCCCTGTGTCACTACCTTGGGTGGTTCCTTGTGGTCCAAGCACTTCTACAGGCTCTAGGCCCAGTGTCTAGCTCAGTCGTGGTTCTTATACCACTTTATTGGTATATGGTTTGGTACGCCCCTAGGGCTCAAACGTGTATTTGTGCTATTACTGTTGATAACTAACTTATAACTTATGTACTTCAACTCTAGCCAGCAATACGTAACTGAAAACGAAGT
>CAWUFW010022534.1:0-93344 GCA_963921515.1 Calotriton arnoldi | reverse complement strand
TCTATCCAGTGCCAACTGCTTGGTTCTGAGGGCCACTTTGGCTTCCTCATACTGGAGCAGTTTGCACCTTCTCTCAGAGGAGGTCTCTCTTAAGTTAAAGTATGAGCTCCTCTCTTGGACAAATTCTCTGCCAGAGTGATAAGAGTGCTCAGATTCCCTGGAAGGGGATCTGTGCCTCTCATCCACTCTGCCAGTTCTCTTAGGAGAACTCCTCTGTCCTGTTCAGGCTCCTTGAAGCCTGGCCCTTCAACCACAGAGTCTTGGTCATTCGGATTGTCCTCATCTGACCCAGATACTATGATTGACCCACCCACTGATTCAGACCCCTTAGCTCCTAGAGCCAATCTAAGGTCATCTGCTGTCAGCAGATCTATCAGGTGCAGGGTTGAGGGACTCTGTCCTATCCTCAGGTGTCTGTCAACACAAGTCTGTCTCAAGTCAGAGAAAGCCATGTCCTTATACTGAGGCTGAGTGGATCCACTGGGTCCACCCCTTAAGGACATTCTAGTGTTGTGCAGTGTTGTACTACCTACACTAGTTTGTGGCCTACTGATCCTAGCTTGAGCTGTGGAAAGGGTGTGCTATCCCTTGGCACACAGCTCTAAGTTCAGTAGAACTTATTGATACTAAGCTTGACTTTATATGTACCTTGAGTACCTATAATGGTTTTCAGTTAGTAATTCAAATAGAGATTTTCTGGTAAAACAATGGCAAGCTGGAATCCCACACGCTGCCCACCAATGTGAGAAGTTGGCCTGGTATATGCTGTTCACTAATTAAAGTGGACACCTTGCACCAGGGCAAATCGACTCTTATGGTAGATAGGTTTAAGACAACCTTTTAAAGAAAGCTATCCTAGTGGTAGCTGTGGAGAGCAGCCTTCAGGCTAAGTCTCGGAGGAATGTAAAGCAGCTTGTTTTACCATATAATCTCTTGAATCACCAAATGAAAAGACACCACACAGGTATATATATCAAATATATATGTATTTATTTCTAAATAACTCTCTACTAATCTCTTTATGAGATTAGAAGACAAACATATGCACAAATCAACGTTTCACAATAAGTTAAGCACAAAATATGGCTGGGGCCCTAGGGGCGTACCAGACCATATACTAAGTAAGAGACTTAGAAACAACGACTTGCAAGGAGACAAGGCCTAAGGCCTTCAGAAGTGCTGGGGCCTCACGAAACCACCCAAGGCAGGTAAGTAAAGGACCCACGGGGGACGCGTGCAGTGTGGATACACAGGCGCGAATCGCCGTTAACTTCAATGGGGCAAGTCGCGGTTGGAAATAAAGAGTTTTAGGATACTTCGGGAGAACCTACAAGCAAGTCACTTACAGGGTAAGTAGTTCTAGGGCCCACACCCACAGGAGCACCGTAGTGCTGGAGTTACCTCACCCAGGGAAGCCGGGTGCACAGGTGTCCTTTGGTGTCGGGTCGCGGCGTCGTTTTCAATGGCGAACAAAGAAGACTTGCTGCTTGCGGGAGCTGAAGAAGTGTCCGGTGGAATCCAAGCCTGGATTCTGAAGAAGGATGACCTGAAAGCAGAGGGGACAGTGTTCAAAGTCACTTGGCAGTGACCCGGGGCAAGGAAGATGGATGCCCACCGTCGTCGGTCGCTTCAGGTCGGTTGCAGGTGCCTTGACTCTTCAGCCACGTGGTCCAGGAGGCGTCGACGATGACCAGGAGCTGGATTCGGTGTGCCCTCGGCGTCTGCAGCTGACTGCGGTGTCGGCAACTCGATCGGAGCCAACAAGCCTTGGCAGCCGCAAGTCTCGGGGAGATGAAGAAAAGTCGATGGCGCAGACCAGCAAGGTCTGAGGACTCACCCAGCGAGGGTAAGTCAGGGCAGGCCTGGAGCAACCAGGGGAGCCCTTTGGTTTCTTTAGGAAGTCTTCTGGGGACCCACAAGCCAGCGGGCAAGGGATCGCGAAGACACCTCGGGCGGAATCACTCAACAGGGGCCCACGGTCACTCGGGACGGTGTAGGCCTCTGATCTTCGGAGGGATTCCTGCTGGAGGTCGGGACCACACGTGGTCCAAAGCACAAGTTCGTAGAACGTTGTGAAGGGGTTGCACTCGACAATAGTGCACGGTACCCAGGGGTCGCGGTTCCTCGTTACTCGGGGGGTCCACTTGCCTCAGCTTCGCTGGGGACTCACGATGGCCTGGGAGAGGTCAGGAAATCCACTTCTTGGGCTGCAGGGACTTCGGACTCCGGCGGGAGCGGCATAGTTTGCGACCGTCGTTGTCGTTTTTGGTGCCTGCCAAGCAGGGGAGTCACTCCTTGACTCCAAGGGAGATTCTTCTGTCTTCCAAAGGTAGTGGAACGTCGAAGGGCCAGGATTCTTCTGTAGAGCGTCGTCCAGGGGTTATCTAATTTGCAATGGCAAGGTTCCCCCTCTTATACTAAAAAGAGGGGATGGACTAGCTCTATGACCCCACCTATGGGAGGGTCAAGGGAGGGGTGGCTACACCCACTTCCCTTTGTCCAGTTTCGCGCCAGAGCAGGGGCAGGTAGCCCCTGAGCTGGTTTGAACTGGCATATGCACAGAGGAGCCTTCTGCTCCCCCAGTGCAGGACTTCAAAGCACTCTAAGAGTGCACCCACCCAGCCCCAATACACTAAACCCTGTCTGGGAGGTGGTTACACCTCCCTGTGACAGGATGCCTATTGTTGGGCTTCCTCCACTGTGAGTTTCGGTCATCAGCAGGAGGGCAGCCCAGTGTCTGTGACTGGTGGCATCCATTTTGTGATGCCAGGGCTCTTTAGGATTCTACCGCGTTTCCACAGCAGGTACATGTCTTATCCCTCTAGAAGGGTGGAATGCTACCCCCGCCGCCAATATTGGCGGGGGGTAGTATTCCAAGATGTTTGACACCAAACACGACATGTTTTGATGCAGCCATTCCAAAGTTAGCATTTACCGCGAGGATATAATGCACTTAAATAGTATATGGTTTAACCGCATCCACAAACAGCACCAGAGAATAGACTCTGAGAGCTGCAGAGGGGCCCTGCTCAGGCAGAGGCACCCCCTCACATAGAAGCCAAGCACCCTGCCCTCAGGATTGATAGGGCCTGCCTTAGGGGTGACTGATAGGTTTATATGTGTGTGCAGGAGAGATATAGGAAACCTATATCTCAGTGAGGGGTGCTAACACCACCTCACCCAGGCTGCAGTAGCAGGCCTGTGGTGTCAGATTTAGACTGCTTCCCAGGGGTGGCATAATATATGCTGCAGCCCCTGGTAGGCCTGTGAAGTACCTATGCCCTTGGCACCTAAGGTACCATATACTAGGGACTCATAAGGCACCACAGTATCCAATCACTAGTGCACCTAGAGTGCACTCCATGTCGTTTAGAGAGAGCAGATAGACTGGGGCCCTGAATAGCAGGATCCCAGTCCAACTAAGTCATAAACCAGCAAAACACCATAAAAAAAGTGGGGGCAACCATATAGTCAGATTCCACCTTCCTACACAACCTTTATTGAAAGCTATCCTAGTGGTAGCTATGGAGTGCAGCCTTCAGGCTAAGTCTTGAAGGAATGTAAAGCAGCTTGTTTTACCAGTCTATAATCTCTTGAGTGACCAAATGAAAGAGCACCACACCAGGTATATATTCAAAATATATGTATTTATTGCTAAACACACCCCTCTAGTCTCTTTATGAGGCTAGAGTTCGAAGTACATAAGTTATAAGATATTAAATCACAGTAATAGCACAAATACACGTTTGGGCCCTAGGGGCGTACCAAACCATATACCAATAAAGTGGTATGCGAACCACGACTGAACTAGACACTAGGCCTAGGGCCTCTAGAAGTGCTTGGACCACAAGGAACCACCCAAGGTAGTGACACAGGGGACCTACGGGAGACGCGTGCAGTGTAAATACACAACCGCGATACGCCGTTAACTTCTATGGAGAAAGTCGGGATCGGAAAAATAGAGAAAAGGGACACTTAAAAGAGGACTAGGACAAAACCCTTTGAGATCTAGGACTTTGAAGAGTCTCTACCCACGGGAGCACCGGAGTACTCGTGTTACCTCACCCAGGGAAGCCGGGTGCATAGGTGCCTTTCGGGGTCGGGTTTCGTCGTCGATTCGAATGGCGATCTGCTGCAAAGTGCTGCTGGCGGCCAAGAGAAAAGTGTCCGGGTGGATCCAAGAGTGGATCGGAGTTCTGGTGAACCTGAAAGCAGAGGGGACAGAGTCTGGGTCACTAGCCAGTGACCAGGAGGGCGATGGACAGATGCCCACCGATGTCGAGTGCTTCAGGTGCATTGACGGTTGTCTTGACTCTTCAGCCACGAGGTCCAGGAGGCGTTGTCGGTGACCAGGAGCAGGATTCGGGCTGGTACACAATGTCTGTCGAGTGCTGAGGTGTCGGCGACCGGATTGGACCCAACAAGCCTTGGCAACGGCAAGTCTCGGTGAAGATGTAGATCGTAGATGATGCAGACCAGCAAGGTGTGTGGAACTCACCCAGCGAGGGTAAGTGAGGGCAGGCCTGGAGCAACCAGGATGCCAAGTAAGAAAAGGATTGGCCTTCGTTAAGGGCTACTAGCCAACAGGCTAGCGACCGCAAAGGAGCCTCGTGACGCCGCACGTGGATCTGGCTTACAGGACACTCGTGGAGTGGGGGCCAGTGATCTTCGGTGCAGGTGGTGCTGGAGGCTAGCGCTACTCGGAGCTCAAAGCACGACTTCTGGGGAGACCCAGAAGATGATGCACTTGCAAATGTGCTCGGTGTCCAGGGGTCATGGTCTCAAGTCACCCACGATAGCCACGGGCCTCAGCTTTACTGAGGACTCAGGGTAGCCTCGAGGAAGTCTGAGAATCTACCTCTGGTGATGCGATGACTTCGGCGTCCGACGGGAGCTTCAGAAATGCGAACCGGACAGATGCTTCTTTGGTGCCTGCCAAGCAGGGGAGTCACTCCTTGACCCCAAGGGAGATTCTTCAGTCCTCTAATCGTGAGTAGAGCGTCGAAGGTCCAGGATTCAGTTTCAGAGTTTCGTCCAGGTATAATCTAAAGTCCTAAGGACTGGGTTCCTACCTTTATTCTAAAAATAGGGCTTGGACTACTCTGTGGCCCCACCTATGGGTGGGTCAGGGCAGAGGGGTGGCTACACCCCTTTCCCTTTGTCCAGTTCACGCCAAAGCAGGGGCTGCAAGCCCCTGATCCGGTTTGAACTGGGGTATGCACAGGGACACCAAATGTGCCCCCAGTGCAGGACTTCAAAGCACCCGAAAGTGCTCCCGCCCAGCCCCAATACACATTATCCTGTCTGGGGAGGTGGTCACACCTCCCTGGGACAGGAAACCTATTGTCCAGGCCTCCCCTGCCGGAGTTTCGTCCAGCAGCAGGAGGCCAGACTCGTGTCTGTGGCAGCAGCATCCATTTTGTGATGCCAGGGCTCTGGAAAGAAGTTACCGGACTCGTCAGAGTTAACATGTCTTTCCCTCTAGAAGGGTGGAATGCTACCCCCGCCGCCAGGATTGGCGGGGGGTAGTATTCCAAGATGTTTGACACCAAACACGACATGTTTAGGTGCAGCCATTCCAAAGTTAGCATTTTACAGCGAGGATATAATGCGCTTAAGAGTATATGGTCAGGCTGCACTACAAACAGCATCAGAGATGGTCTCCGAACGCTGCAGAGGGGCCCTGCTCATGCAGGGGCACCCTCTCACATAGGAACCACGCACTCTGCCTTTAGGATTGATAAGGCCTGCCTTAGGAGTGACTTATAGGTTTATATGTGTGTATGTATTTCGTGATATAGGTAACCTATATCACAGTAAGGGGTGCATGCACCACCTTACCCAGGCTGCAGTAGCAGACCTGTGGTGTCAGTTTGGATGGCCTTCCAGGGGTGGCATAATACATGCTGCAGCCCCTGGCAGGCCTCTGAGGTACCTATGCCCTTGGTACATAGTATACCATATACTAGGGACTTATAAGGGCACTCCAGATCCCAATCAGAGATGTGCCTAAGGCACATGGAAACCATTTTAGAGAGGAAGCAGCTAGGCTGGGGTTCTGATTAGCAGGGCCCCAGCCAGACTAATGTCGAAAAACAGTGAAGCATCAGCAAAAAGTGGGGGTACCCATGTGAAGCAGATCCTACTCTCCTACACAACCCCCCAAACGTAGGGACATTAAACTAACCTTGCCCAGTTAAGTCTTCATGTTCTAAGTGGAAATACCTAGAGAGTCCATCTGCATTCGCATGGTTACTCCCAGGCCTATGTTCCACTGTAAAGTCCATCCCCTGTAGGGAAATGGACCACCTAAGCAGTTTGGGGTTTTCACCCTTCATTTGTTTTAGCCATAAGAGGGGCTTATGGTCTGTCTGAACCAGGAAGTGTGTACCAAACAATTATGGCCTCAACTTCTTCAGAGCCCAGACCACAGCAAAGGCCTCCCTCTCTATGGCTGACCAACGTTTCTCTCTAGGGGTCAGCCTTCTGCTAATAAAAGCTACTGGCTGATCCTGACCTTCTTCATTCAATTGTGACAGTACAGCCCCTACCCCCAATTCAGATGCATCAGTTTGAGCAATGAACTTCTTGGAGTAATCAGGACTCTGCAGAATTGGAGCAGTGCACATGGCCTGCTTGAGGTCATCAAATGCCTTTTGACAGCTAACTGTCCACTGAACCTTTTGGGCATTTTCTTAGAAGTTAAGTCATTCAGGGGTGTCACTATTGATCCATACCCCTTGACAAATCTCCTATAGTACCCAGTCAGGCCTAAGAAGGCTCTCACCTGAGTCTGGGTAGTGGGAGCAGTCCAGTCCATGATGGTCTGGATCTTGCTCTGCAAAGGTTGAACCTGGCCTCCACCCACAAGGTGGCCCAGGTACACAACCTGACTCTGCCCTATCTGGCACTTAGTGGCCTTGATAGTCAGGCCTGCCTTTTGCAGGGCCTGTAAAACATTCCTGAGGTGGACCAGGTGATCCTCCCAGGTGGAGCTAAAGACAGCAATATCATCTAGATAAGCTGCACTATAGGCTTCCAGTCCTGTGAGAACTGTATTCACCAACCTCTGGAAAGTGGCAGGTGCATTCTTCAGACCAAAGGGCATTACCACAAATTGATAATGCCCACTAGGGGTTGAGAATGCTGTCTTGGGCTTTGCAGTATCAGCTAGTCTGATCTGCCAGTAGCCAGCTGTTAGGTCAAATGTGCTGAGATATTTGGCAGAGGCCAAAGTATCTATGAGCTCATCTGCCCTGGGTATTGGATGGGCATCAGTCCTAGTGACTGCATTGAGACCCCTGTAGTCTACACAAAACCTCATCTCTCTTTTTCCACCACTGGTGTGAGGTTTCGGTACTAGGACTACTGGACTAGCCCAAGGGCTATCTGAGGGTTCAATGACTCCCAATTCCAACATTTTCTGGACTTCAGTCCTGATACAGTCCCTGACATGGTCAGGTTGCCTATAAATCTTGTTTTTAATAGGCAGACTGTCCCCAGTGTCCACTTCATGAGTGCACCAGGTGGTCTGACTGGGTGTCAGTGAAAACATATGTCTAAACTGATTGAGGACTTGCCTGCAATCAGTTTGTTGCTGGGTAGTGAGGCTGCCTGCCAAGGCTACACCATCAACTGACCCATCGTCAGGGTTCTGTGAGAGCAGGTCAGGGAGTGGGTCACTCTCTTCCTCCTGCCCTTCATCAGTAGCCATGAGCAAGCCCATGTCTGCCCTGTCCACATATGGTTTTAACCGGTTGACATGGAGAACCCTGTGGGGACTCCTGGGTGTTCCTAGGTCCACTAAATAAGTGACCTCACCCTTCTGCTCAACAATAGTGTGGGGTCCACTCCATTTATCTTGGAGAGCTGCTGGGGCCACTGGCTCCAACACCCACACCTTCTGTCCTGGCTGGTAAACAGTCAGAACAGCCTTTGGTCATGCCAGGCCTTTTGAAGTTCCTGGCTAGCCTCAAGGTTTTTGGTTGCCTTTTTCATGTACTCAGCCATCCTGCAGCGGAGACCAAGTACATAGTCCACTATATCTTGCTTTGGGGGCTTGAGAGGTAACTCCCATCCTTCCTTCACCAAGCACAGTGGACCCCTCACAGGGTGGCCAAACAGAAGTTCAAAAGGGCTGTAACCAACCCCCTTCTGAGGCACCTCCCTATATGCGAATAAAAGGCAGGGCAAGAGTATGTCCCATCTACGCCTAAGCTTTTCTGGGAGCCCTTTAATCATGCCCTTCAAGGTTTTGTTGAATCTCTCAACTAAACCATTGCATTGTGGGTGATAGGGTGTGGTGAACTTATAAGTCACTCCACACTCCTTCCACATTGCTTTTAAGTACCCAGACATGAAGTTAGCACCCCTGTCTGATACTACCTCCTTAGGACAGCCCACTCTTGAGAAGATTCCCAGGAGGGCCCTTGCCACCACAGGTGCTGTAGTGGTCCTGAGGGGAATAGCTTCTGGGTACCTGGTGGCATGATCCACTACCACCAGGATAAACCTGTGCCCAGAGGCTGTTTGGGGATCCATGGGACCAACAATGTCAATCCCTACCCTTTCAAAGGGCACCCCCACCACAGGTAGTGGTATCAGGGGGCCTTTGTAGTGCCACCTGCTTTGCCACTGGCTTGGCAGGTTACACAGGAGCGACAAAACTCCTTACTGTCTTCCGACATGTGGGGCCAGTGAAATTCTGTCCCAAGTCTTGTTCTGGCCCAGGTGACCTGCTAAGGGAATATCATGGGCTAGGGTCAATAGGAAGCCCCTGAACTTCAAAGGTATTACCAACCTCCTGGTAGCACCAGGCTTGGGGTCTCTACTCTCTGAGTACAGGAGTCCATCATCCCAATACACTGTATGGGGACCACTAGCTTTCCCAGCAGCCTCAGCAGCAGCTTGCTGTCTGAGGGGTTCAAGGGAGGGGCAGCTCTGCTGCTCCTGGCTCAGATCTGCCCTAGAAGGTCCCCCTGTCCCCAAGAACTCAACCTGGTCAGGTTCAAGTTCCTCTGGGACAGTTCCTTCTTCAGGGCTGAGATCATCCCCCTCAAGGGACTGATCTTCCTCCTGAGCCAAGGGGAAGGCACTGCCTTAACCCTACTACTCCTCCTCTTGGAAAGCACTTGGTCCATTCTTCCAGAATCCAAGGCCTGTTCAGTGCTAGACATTTTGGCTTGTGACCTGGTCACAGCAAACACATCTGCAGGGATCCCCAGCATTTCTGCATGGGTCCTGAGCTCCACTTCTGCCCAAGCAGAAGTCTCTAAGTCATTGCCAAGCAAGCATTCGACTGGTAGGTTTGCACTTACCACAACCTTCTTAAGGCCAGTTACCCCTCCCCAGGAGAAGTTAACAACTGCCAGAGTATGGTCTGTTCTGACATTGCTAGCATTGGTCACTTGGTACATCTCACCAAGCATAACTTGCCCAGGTAGCACAAGGTCTTGTGTCACCATTGTGACACTTGCCCCTGTGTCCCTAAATGCCAAAGCCTCACGTCCATTGATTAAAGGCTGTTGTCTGTACTTGCCCAGATTACTGGGACTCACAGTGGAGGTCACATCCATGCCTCCATCACAGACTAACACAGCCTGAGTCAGTTCTCTGACTAAGTCAGAGCCCAACTCAGTTCCCAGGGTGAACCCTACTAAACCCTTTGCTGGAGCACTTCCACCAACTGTACTAGGGGGAACAGGTGCCTTAGGGGCATTGGTGGGTGCTGGACTGGAGTCTTTGGACTTGGTGCAATCACTGGTCCAGTGGGTCTTTTGCTTACAGACCTTGCACCATGGTTTTCTTTGGCCTTTCCCTTTGGTAGACTGTGAATCCCCACCAGAAGAAGATTTTTGGGGGCCTGATGAAGACTTTTGATCTTTACCCTTCTCCCCACCCTTGTCAGAGTTCTTAGCATCTTGCTTCTTGGTTTCCCCACCTTGGTTCTGTACCTTCTGCTTCACCCTGGTTCTGACCCATTTGTCTGCCTTCTTTCCCAATTCTTGGGGAGAGGTCAGATCAGAGTCTACCAGGTATTGATGCAACAGCTGATTTTGACAGTTATTAAGAATCTGCTCCCTCATTATCAGATTGTACAATCCTGAGAAGTCACACACCTTACTGCCCATCAACCAGCCTTCCAGAGCCTTGGCAGAACAATCCACATAGTCTACCCAGTCTTGAGTCTGTGCTTTTGGGTGTCTCTGAACTTCAACCTGTACTGTTCAGTGGTTAGGCCAAACCCATCAATAAGAGCACTCTTCAAGACCTTGTAATTATCAGCATCCTCCTCTCTAACAGTGAGGAGCTTATCTCTACCTTTGTCAGCAAAGGAGAGCCACAAGATTGCTGCCCACTGCTCCTGAGGGACCTTCTGTACTTTACAGGCCCTCTCTAAGGCAGTTATCCATTTGTGGATATCATCCCCACTCTGGTAGGGAGGGACAATCTTGCTCAGGTTCCTATGGTCATAGGACCTTTCCCTATCTCTAGGGATCTGGCTGCCACCATGGGACTTTAGTCCCAACTTTCTTTTCTCTCTAAAGAGATCAAGGGACTCCCTGTCTAAGGCTACTTGCTTCCTTCTGAGTTCTAGCTGAGCTTCCTCATATTGAATCAGCCTCTTTCTTCTCTCATGAGAGGATTCCCTCCTATGAGATGAGACAGAGCTCCCTATTGAGGTGCCAGAGTGGTTGGACTCCTGAGAAGGAGACCTAGACCTCCTGGTCACACTCATAATCCTTCCTGGGGGGACAAAGGGTGCATCATTCTGATCCTCCTCTTCCTCTATCCAGGAGGGGTTGGATTTTCCAGGTCAAGGTCATTGTCACCCTCCTGGCCAGTTTCAGAGGGGGGCTGGGGGTATTGGTACCCCTGGTCCCTTCCTCATCTTCTGCCCCACCCTCAGCTCCTACCCCTTCAGTCCCTACAGGCTTACTAAGGTCATAAGCCACCAACAACTCCTTGAGGTGTTGGGTGGTGGGGCTTTGGCCTGTCCTTATTTTTCTCAAGTTACATAAAGCTCTCAATTCCAAGAATGGGAGTGTATCATACTTGGAGGGTGGAAGCTCAATGGCTTCCTGCAAGGATTCTTTGGATCCTACCCTTAAAGACATTACTAGTGTGGTGTGGTGTATGCACTACCTACTCTAGTGTGGCCTACTAAACTCTCTTGAGTTGTAGAAAGGGTTGTGCTATCCCTTAACACACAACTCTAAGTTCAGTAGAACTTACTGTATTCTAAGCTTAAATTATATGTACCTTAGGTACCTTTAGTGGTTTTCAGTTGATCAATTCAATTGAGATTATCTGGTAAAACAATAGCAAGCTGGAATCCCACACGCTGCACACCAATGTGAGAAGTTGGCCTGGCATATGCTGTCCACTAATTATAGTGGGCACCTTGCACCAGTCCAAACAACCCCTTATTGGAGATAGGTTAAAGACAACCTTTATTGAAAGCTATCCTAGTGGTAGCTATGGAGAGCAGCCTTCAGGCTAAGTCTTGAAGGAATGTAAAGCAGCTTGTTTTACCAGTCTATAATCTCTTGAGTGACCAAATGAAAGAGCACCACACCAGGTATATATTCAAAATATATGTATTTATTGCTAAACACACCCCTCTAGTCTCTTTATGAGGCTAGAGTTCAAGTACATAAGTTATAAGATATTAAATCACAGTAATAGCACAAATACACGTTTGGGCCCTAGGGGCGTACCAAACCATATACCAATAAAGTGGTATGCGAACCACGACTGAACTAGACACTAGGCCTAGGGCCTCTAGAAGTGCTTGGACCACAAGGAACCACCCAAGGTAGTGACACAGGGGACCTACGGGAGACGCGTGCAGTGTAAATACACAACCGCGATACGCCGTTAACTTCTATGGAGAAAGTCGGGATCGGAAAAATAGAGAAAAGGGACACTTAAAAGAGGACTAGGACGAAACCCTTTGAGATCTAGGACTTTGAAGAGTCTCTACCCACGGGAGCACCGGAGTACTCGTGTTACCTCACCCAGGGAAGCCGGGTGCATAGGTGCCTTTCGGGGTCGGGTTTCGTCGTCGATTCGAATGGCGATCTGCTGCAAAGTGCTGCTGGCGGCCAAGAGAAAAGTGTCCGGGTGGATCCAAGAGTGGATCGGAGTTCTGGTGAACCTGAAAGCAGAGGGGACAGAGTCTGGGTCACTAGCCAGTGACCAGGAGGGCGATGGACAGATGCCCACCGATGTCGAGTGCTTCAGGTGCATTGACGGTCGTCTTGACTCTTCAGCCACGAGGTCCAGGAGGCGTTGTCGGTGACCAGGAGCAGGATTCGGGCTGGTACATAATGTCTGTCGAGTGCTGAGGTGTCGGCGACCGGATTGGACCCAACAAGCCTTGGCAACGGCAAGTCTCGGTGAAGATGTAGATCGTCAATGGTGCAGATCAGCAAGATCTGTGGAACTCACCCAGCGAGGGTAAGTGAGGGCAGGCCTGGAGCAACCAGGATGCCAAGTAAGAAAAGGATTGGCTTTCGTTAAGGGCTACTAGCCAACGGGCTAGCGACTGCAAAAGAGCCTCGTGACGCCGCACGTGGATCTGGCTTACAGGACACTCGTGGAGTGGGGGCCAGTGATCTTCGGTGCAGGTGGTGCTGGAGGCTAGGGCTACTCGGAGCCCAAAGCACGACTTCTGGGGACACCCAGAAGATGATGCACTTGCAAATGTGCTCGGTGTCCAGGGGTCACGGTCTCAAGTCACCCACGATAGCCACGGGCCTCAGCTTTGCTGGGGACTCAGGGTAGTCTCGGAGAAGTCTGAGAATCCACCTCTGGTGATGTGATGACTTCGGCGTCCGACGGGAGCTTCAGAAATGCAAACCGGACAGATGCTTTTTTGGTGCCTGCCAAGCAGGGGAGTCACTCCTTGACCCCAAGGGAGATTCTTCAGTCCTCTAATCGTGAGTAACCCTGGGCATAATACTTTGCTACGCTCACGAAGCATGCAAAGTTTGTGCTACTACGCAAATTGCACGTAGCAGAGTGAATAACTGTGCTAATAAACGTAGCGTAGCAGGAGTATAATAAACTCCTTCAAATGCTTTGATAAAGCAATTTTTTATGCTAAAAAGCATATAACCAATTGACAAAAATGAACTTTGACAATAAAATATCAAGCAATGAGAGAGGTGATGATTTTGGAGTTCCCCTAACCTAGGGGAGGACCAAGCAGATGCCTTGAACACAAAAAGCATATCATGTGAACGATTCAATGGTGGTCCCTTCCTCCTAGGACCACCCCAAGCACAGTTATGGGCAAAAATACAATCCCAACCAAAGGCCCTGCAAAGCATTATGGGACGAGATTAGCAGTGGGCAGTGAATATTATAGTGTCCAATATCAAAATAATTCTACAAAGAGCTGCAGTTCAACTAGTCGTTACTAGGTGTCGTCCCTCACGAGTCAAATGCAAAAGCTTCATGAAAGGTTTTCAATACTTTTGCATTTCACTCTTGAGGGACGACACCTAGTAACGACTAGTTGAACTGCAGCTCTTTGTAGAATTATTTTGATATTGGACACTATAATATTCACTGCCCACTGCTAATCTCGTCCCATAATGCTTGCAGGGCCTGGTTGGGATTGTATTTTGCCCATAACTGTGCTTGGGGTGGTCCTAGGAGGAATCGTTCAATAAGATGTGCTTTTTGTTTTCAAGACATCTGCTTGGTTGTTGGTTCTCTCCCTAAGTTAGTGAGGATACCAAAATCATCACCTCTCTCACTGCTTGTTAACTTTTTGTTTTCACTTTAGTGAAATGACTATATGCATTTTTAGCATATAAAGACAGAGATATTTATTTTATCTTAACTTGCACTGTACAAGTTTGATTTTGGTAATTATTGTACAGTGCAGTCAAGCACACAGCTACGCACTACGCAATTTGCATAGCTACGTGTAGTTGAAGCTGTACTTCACGTAGCTACGTGAAGTGCTACTACGCAAACTACGCCCGGGCTTAATCGTGAGTAGAGCGTCGAAGGTCCAGGATTCAGTTTCAGAGTTTCGTCCAGGTATAATCTAAAGTCCTAAGGACTGGGTTCCTACCTTTATTCTAAAAATAGGGGTTGGACTACACTGTGGCCCCACCTATGGGTGGGTCAGGGCAGAGGGGTGGCTACACCCCTTTCCCTTTGTCCAGTTTGCGCCAAAGCAGGGGCTGCAAGCCCCTGATCCGGTTTGAACTGGGGTATGCACAGGTTCACCAAATGTGCCCCCCAGTGCAGGACTTCAAAGCACCCGAAAGTGCTCCCGCCCAGCCCCAATACACATTATCCTGTCTGGGGAGGTGGTCACACCTCCCTGGGACAGGAAACCTATTGTCCAGGCCTCCCCTGCCAGAGTTTCATCCAGCAGCAGGAGGCCAGACTCGTGTCTGTGGCAGCAGCATCCATTTTGTGATGCCAGGGCTCTGGAAAGAAGTTACCGGACTCGTCAGAGTTAACATGTCTTTCCCTCTAGAAGGGTGGAATGCTACCCCGCCGCCAGGATTGGTGGGGGGTAGTATTCCAAGATGTTTGACACCAAACACGACATGTTTAGGTGCAGCCATTCCAAAGTTAGCATTTTACCGCGAGGACATAATGCGCTTAAGAGTATATGGTCAGGCTGCACTACAAACAGCATCAGAGATGGTCTCCGAACGCTGCAGAGGGGCCCTGCTCATGCAGGGGCACCCTCTCACATAGGAACCACGCACTCTGCCTTTAGGATTGATAAGGCCTGCCTTAGGAGTGACTTATAGGTTTATATGTGTGTATGTATTTCGTGATATAGGTAACCTATATCACAGTAAAGGGTGCATGCACCACCTTACCCAGGCTGCAGTAGCAGACCTGTGGTGTCAGTTTGGATGGCCTTCCAGGGGTGGCATAATACATGCTGCAGCCCCTGGCAGGCCTCTGAGGTACCTATGCCCTTGGTACATAGTATACCATATACTAGGGACTTATAAGGGCACTCCAGATCCCAATCAGAGATGTGCCTAAGGCACATGGAAACCATTTTAGAGAGGAAGCAGCTAGGCTGGGGTTCTGATTAGCAGGGCCCCAGCCAGACTAATGTCGAAAAACAGTGAAGCATCAGCAAAAAGTGGGGGTACCCATGTGAAGCAGATCCTACTCTCCTACATGGTTTCACTTGGAAATTCTTCTAAGTGTAGAGTTTTGGAACTTTATAATATTCCTCTAAAATCAGCCGAAATACGAATTCCGATTTACTCACCTGTTATCAGGAGAGACCTCAGTGCTGCATCTTTCAGCCCAGTACTGATCCTGAAAAGTAATTCTAACCGTACTTACCAGTAACTTGAATTTCCTTCCATAGGCTAACATTGACTGGTTTCACTTGGAAATTCTTCTAAGTGTGGAGTTTTGGAACTTTATAATATTCCTCTAAAATCAGCCGAAATACAAATTCCGATTTACTCACCTGTTATCAGGAGAGACCTCAGTGCTGCATCTTTCAGCCTAGTACTGATCCTGAAAAGTAATTTTAACCGTACTTACCAGTAACTTGAATTTCCTTCCATAGGATATCATTGCCTGCTTTTTGCTGAAAAAGTTTCTGTGTCGATTTTTGAAACATACAAATATTCCTCTAAAATCAGCAGAACTACGAATTCCAATTTACTCACCTGTTATCGGGAGAGACCTCAGTGCTGCATCTTTGAGCCCAGTACAGATCCTGAAAAGTAATTCTAACCGTACTTACCAGTAACTTGAATTTCCTTCCATGGGCTAACATTGACTGGTTTCACTTGGAAATTCTGCTAAGTGTGGAGTTTTGGAACTTTATAATATTCCTCTAAAATCAACCGAACTACGAATTCCGATTTACTCACCTGTTATCAGGAGAGAACCCAGTGCTGCATCTTAAGCCCAGCACTGACCCTGAAAAGTAATTCTAACCGTATTTACCAGTAACTTGTATTTCCTTCCATAGGAATCCATTGTCTGGTTTTCAGCAGAAAAGTTTCAAAGTGTCGATTTTCACAAACTACAAATATTCCTTAAAAATCGCCTGTATGACTTAAACGCATTCTTTCAACTGTTTACAGGAGATGCACCAGTGCTGGATCCAAGATCCACCACTGAGTAAGAAAAAGTAACGATAACACTACTTACCTGCTAAGTGAATTTTCTCCCATAGGATAGCATTGGTGATTCTATGTGAAAAAGTTTCTAAGTGTCAACTTTTAAAATACAATAATATTCCTTAAAAATCACTACTGTAACCAAAACGCTTTTACTCAACTGTTTACAGGAGATGTCCCAGGACTGAATCTAGGATACAGTCCTGTGGTTAGAAAAAGTAATCCATAAAGTAACTAATTGCATTTAACTTGAAATTCACATTGAGCTCAATGTTGCATTGTGTTTGAAATTGTGTTGCCCATTGCAACAACTGTAACTACTGTACTTAAAAGTCTATTGCCTATTTGCAAAGTATTTAAACTAAAGTAATTCATTCTGAGAAAGTATATTTTGTAATGTAATGTATAATGTAATTACAATGTATTTTAAAAAATAAAATATCTAAAAATAAATAGTTTAAAAAAATGTAGTAAATCAGTATCAAAAAAATAAATATAATAATTAATACATTTAAAAATTGTCATTTACAAAACCTTTGAAATTCACTGAAAAAAACCATAGGTTTCAGACATGTTATAGTTAGGAATTAGCATTTAAAAAACCTTTGAAATTCACTGAAAAAACCATAGGTTTCAGGCACGTTATAGTTAGAAATTAGCATTTAAAAAACCTTACAAATTCACTGAAAAAACCATAGGTTTTAGGGACAGTTATAGTTAGTTGGACATTGCACTCGTACAAAACCCGTGAAATTCCCCTGTTATAGTTAGTTCAGGTAACTATAACTCGCGCCCCGTAATGCACTGCTGATGACGTCACATATTTCATCACTCATGACATGGTCAGTGACATCACTGATGACATCACTGATGACATCTCAAATGACATCACTGATGACATCACTGATGACATCATCCATGTGATAATTTGATGCATCTTCTCACACCCTAATATAACTTTTGATACACCCACTGTAAATTACAGACTGCCATTGTCAAAACCATAGACACTCCAACACCAATTACTATATACACACTCACTGATTCTTAGGTCTACACACACACATCTACTCACTCACCCGTACAGTCACTCATACTTATAGTCACTCAGTACAGGACTATTATATGCACTCATACACCTATATAAACACTCACACACCGCCACTCATCCATAGAGGTTCTCACACACCTAGTCAGTCATGCAAAAAATTAAGCACACACCCATTTACTCACCTATACAGTTATACACACACCAGCTCACTTACTCATACAAATACTAGCACATTCTTACGCTCTTATACAATCTCTGATACAAGCACACACTCATCCATACAGTCACTATCACAATCACACACTCTCGCTTATAGGTATTTATATACTCCAACACACATATATACTGCCTTTCACATACGTAGTTACTCACACATGTACCACTGGGACATACATTCACTCACTAACACACTCTTACACACACTTACCCACCCATACAGTCTATCACAGATGCACTCTTGTAACCATCCATCCAGTGAATCACCCACTCACACATCTATGCACAGAGTCGCACACACCCCACCCACACAAACACTCAGGCACCCATACAGATACTCAGCCAACCAATCAATAACTCATATAGACACTCATGTAGCTATTCACAAACCCATGCTGCCACTTACACAGCAACAGACAGACGGATACAGACATTCACCCAGTTTAGTCACTAACCCATGCATTCAGTAAGATACGTTTAATCACACACTTATAGAGTTAGTCACGCACCTACTAAATCATCCATTCAGACACTTATACACCCACTCATTCTTCAATACGCCTTTCCCTATATATATTGAACATATTTAAACTTGACAGAAACACACAGTCACTGGATGATGTCATTTGAGATGTCATCAGTGATGTCACTGACCATGTCATGAGTGATGTAATATGTGATGTCATCAGCAGTGCATTGCGGGGGCGCGAGTTATAGTTATCTGAACTAACTATAACGGGGGAATTTCACTGGTTTTATACGAGTGCAATGTCCAACTAACTATAACTGTCCCTAAAACCTATGGTTTTTTCAGTGAATATATATATATATATATATATATATATATTCTGACATCCAAATGCTCCTCCCGAGAGCTCCGCCCGTAGTCCGGTGGCGCGCAAAAGCCGGTAGAGCTGAGCCGGCGTATAAATTCCGTTATCCAAATCCAATAATACGCGCTCTCACAATCCGATATAAAGGGTGGTTTATTAAAGCTCAAGGTTACGCGTTTCGGAAGAAACTTCCTTGATCACACAAAGAGCCAAAAGAAAAAGTGCATTACATAGTCTCGGCACTGAACATAGAAAGAGGACAAAAAAATAGCTGTATAATTCCACAGAAGTAGAAAATATTTCGGCCATCTTAAACTGCCCAATACTGTCTTAACTCATACATTTTATCGATGGCATCAATGCAATACAGTTCATTATTGTTAAATGCATCATATAAAAGAACAGAAAAGGCAGTGAGTATAGAGTCAATACTACTAGTAGTCCCTCACATCGGGTGCTTTTGTATTAAATACATGAGAAAATGGGCTAAGTTGCGTATTATCTATAGTCAAAACGCCGAAGTGGCAAAACAGGCTGCTGAAATCAGAACAGTCATTATGCAAACTACGGGCCAAAACATAATAACGCTATATGGGCTGAGTTACTGATAAGTTCTATTATCCAAGTAAGGAACTCATAAATAAACAGACACGTATAATTCAAATGTCCGATCAAAAAATATAAGAATCAATACTATCGCCAAGTGGCTCAAATTACATCTATGTTCAGTACTGTCCAGAGACAAACAACATTAACGGTGACAATAAGTGAAAAAGAGTTCTTATCTAATAGTGCGTGGTGATCTCTTCATAGAGGTGAGGAGAAGGGTAGGCGGCCCGTGCAGTGTCCGCAAGATGTCGGAGGGCCCCTTCCTTTCCTCCTGTGAAGGAAAAAGAAGAAAAGCATATAAGAAAAATTACTGGATTAAAATATTAAAACTGGTACAAAATGACATGTTATTCATAATTTTCTTAAGCTGTAATCTTGATGTTTGACTATTAACAGCTAAATTCAGCAATTGCTTGTAATTCTCAACATCATGGAATTTCATTAGAAGGGTTTAGGACAAAAATACAAATATGCAGATAAACATAAAATACATATGTAGGACATTACCCTTCGATAAGGTGTGTGGCTAACTCCTCGTCCACGTTATGGCCCTTAGGGTATCGAGTTTCAAGATCAAGAATCCATTTAGATTCTCTTTTCCTGAGGGTGAGCTCTCTATTCCCCCCCCTGGGGCTGCCATGGACCTGTTCAATTATGAAGTAACTGAGAAGCGAACTGTTGGAAAGATGAAACTCTGCGAAATGTCGCGCTACAGGATAGTGGGGGTCCTTGTTATTAATTGCCCTAAGATGTTCAAGGACCCTCTTTTTCGCCATATGAGTGGTGCTGCCCACATATTGTTTTTGGCAAGGGCACCTCAGAATGTATATGGCATATGTAGTGCTACATGTCAAAAATTGTGGGATGGTTTTTTCACGTTAGAGCCAGGTACACTGAATTCCTTAACCATCTGACTTGCTCTGCACGCCTTACAGTGGCTGCACGGATAAAAACCTTTAAGGTTATGTCTTGCCATGTTCTGTCGGTTCGTGATATCACCATGCATCAGGATGTCCCTGAGATTACGACCTTTGCGATACGTGATTCTTGGTCTGTCACTTATTCTAGGGCCCACTATCTGATCACTTTTAAGGATGTTCCAATTATCGTTGAGTATTTTCTGTATTTTGTGTGAATTATGGTTGTATGTCAAAATGACGCGTGTCTCAGGGGGATCGCTATTCTTCTCCTTTTCCTGCAGCGTGCTCTGTCTGTCAATACCTTTTAATTTAGACACAGCTCTATTCAATACCCACTCCGGGTAACCACGGTCTCTAAAACGTTTCATCATGACCTTTTCCTCTGCCTGATAATTCTCCTCTGAGCTGCAATTCCTTTTGCTCTCAGCAATTCCCCATACGGGATACTCCATTTAAGGGTATCTGGGTGATGGCTGCGAGCATGTAGGATACTGTTACCCGCTGTATCTTTGCGGAAAAGTCTAGTTTCAAGGGTATTATTGACTGCCTTGACTTTCACATCCAAGAATTCTATTTCTTCTTTATTGATATTTTGTGTCAATATGATATTGTATGTGTTGTTGTTGAGTTTATTAATAAACTCTAAGGCTTCTGCTTCACATCCCTCCCATATCAGAAAAAGATCATCAATGTATCGCAGCCAAACTTTAACTTTGGCAAAATAATGGGAGAGTGAAATTTCATTTCTTATCTTTTCTTCCCACAGACCTAGGAAGAGCCCAGCGAAACTCGGCGCAAAGCATGTACCCATGGCAGTCCCCAGCATTTGTTTAAAAAGCTCCCCATTAAACATAAAGATGTTGTTCTGTAAACATAGGTACATCATCTCTACAAGCATTTTGGTATGTTCTAAATACATGATGTTTCTCTCATTTAAGAAGTGAGTGCATGCATGTACTCCTTGATCATGATCAATGATGGTATAAAGACTGGAGACATCCATGGTTATAAACGTGTAGTTGGATTCCCATTGTATACCAGCAATTTTACACAGAAAATCTTTGGTGTCTTTAACATATGATGGGAGTGTTATTACATATTGTTGCAGAAAATGATCAACATATTTTGAAATATTTTCGAATACACTCCCCAGAGATGAAACAATAGGTCTACCAGGCGGGACCGAAAGATTCTTGTGGACTTTTGGAAGAAAGTAAATAATGGGGAGTTTCGGATAGTCCTTCTTCAGAAATAAATACTCTTCCCAGGTAATTATACCATCATGATGCCACTTTGTCAGTTGGGTCCACGTAGTTAAGATACTGTCATTGTAGGTTTTGGTGTTACATCTACAATAAAATCTGCTGTTATCCAGTTGTCTATAGGCTTCTGCCGTGTACAGTTCCTTACTGAGTAAAACCACATTGCCACCTTTGTCTGCAGGGCGTATAACAATATCCCTGTCATTGGCCAATTGTGAAATAATCATTCTTTGTTTGGTACTCAGATTGCCAGTTACAAAACTTTGATTAGATTTTGCATGTTTACACTCTAATAAGGCTTTGGTTACAACCTCGTGGAAAGTATCCACATTATCATGAGGAAGGTTCGGATAAAAGATGGAACGGGGTTTAAAAGGAGTTTTGGCTGCTTTATTGGTCGTGATATCAGAGAGTTCAGGTTCCCTATAGGAAGAGGTGGTTGCCTCAGTATCATTGCTGGATAACAGTTCTTCCATAGTTCTCAATACGTTGGCATCTTCTACTGTAAGGTTCGTAGGGTTGATGTTATCCCTCACTGTGGTGTTATGTGGTGTGTTGCCTTTGAGAGTGTGCCATTTGGTAAGTTTCAATTTGCGGATAAACTTAAAGATATCTATTCTTGTGTTAGAATAGTTAAAAACTTCAGTTGGACAAAATGTGAGACCCAGGCATAAGGTTTTCTTTTCAAGAAAAGACAAAGAACGGCTTGTGAGATTGATTATGGTTTTATTTACCGTAGTCATGTCCATCATTGTTGATTCTTCTTTCTCGAGCCCCCACGTCCGGTTCCCACTGGCTTTGTTCTGTTTCCTTTTTTGTATTCTTTGTTTTCGTCGACTTCTCCGCTGTTTACTCGTTGCTTTGGGCACATTGTTGAGGAAAATATTTGCGCACGGCAGCCCTGCCGTGGGGAGTGCACCATCGTCAGCTGGGAAAGGAGTGGAATTTCCAGCTGATAGAGGCTTTTGGTTCGAACGGTTCGAGACCTTGGAAGCACCGTGTTCCATATGCAAATTGAGCCTGCAGCAACATTCCGACACCTACTAAAGGATTAAATATTGCTTTTAAAAAGAAATTACACACTGAACTGACTGACAGTAAATAAGAATGCTCGCATTTGGAACTTCAATGTCCGTCATGCATCAATGAAGACTGCTCATATGCATACGCCCACTGGGGGCGATCATGTAAATAAAAATGGTGGAAATGGCTAAAATGCGAAGCTTCAGTGTGATTTCCATAGCAGCCCAAGAAGAAGAGGCTTATGGCCTTGAAACGCGTCGGCACGAGTAAACAAGTTGGAGCAAAGAGGCAGGCTGCATCATACTGCCGGATGGCTGAGTACGGTGAGTGCCCTCTCGTTGCTTTGGGCACATTGTTGAGGAAAATATTTGCGCACAGCAGCCCTGCCGTGGGGAGGGCACCATCGTCAGCTGGGAAAGGAGTGGAATTTCCAGCTGATAGAGGCTTTTGGTTCGAACGGTTCGAGACCTTGGAAGCACCGTGTTCCATATGCAAATTGAGCCTGCAGCAACGTTCCAACACCTACTAAAGGATTAAATATTGCTTTTAAAAAGAAATTACACACTGAACTGACTGACAGTAAATAAGAATGCTCGCATTTGGAACTTCAATGTCCGTCATGCATCAATGAAGACTGCTCATATGCATACGCCCACTGGGGGCGATCATGTAAATAAAAATGCCGGAAACGGCTAAAATGCAAAGCTTCAGTGTGATTTCCATAGCAGCCCAAGAAGAAGAGGCTTATGGCCTTGAAATGCGTCGGCGCGGGTAAACAAGTTGGAGCAAAGAGGCAGGCTGCATCATACTGCCGGATGGCTGAGCACGGTGAGTGCCCTCTCGTTGCTTTGGGCACATTGTTGAGGAAAATATATATATATATATATCTATATATTCACTGAAAAAAGCATAGGTTTCAGGGACGTTATAGTTAGGAATCAGCATTTGAAAAACCTTAGATATTCACTGAAAAAAACACAGGTTTCACAGACGTTATAGTAAGGCTGACATTTCACTCGTATAAAACCAGTGAAATTCAGCCGTTATAGTTAGCTGAGCTAACTATAACTCGCGACCCCGCAATGCACTGCTGATGACGTCACATATTACATCACTCATGACATGGTAAGTGACATCGCTCATGACATCACTGATGACATCTCAAATGACATCACTGATGATATCATCCAGTGACTGAGTGTTTCTAAAAAGTTTAAGAATGTTATATATATATATGCTAAGGTGTATTGAAGAATGAGTGGGTGTATGAGTGTCTGAATGGAAGATTTAGTGGGTGCGTGACTGACTGTATAAGTGAGTGATTGTCTTAGTGAATGCATGGGTGAATGACTAATCTGTGTGAATGTCTGTATCAGTCTGTCTGTTGGTGTGTAAGTGGCTGCATGGGTTGGTGAGTAGCTACATGAGTGTCTATATGGGTTAATGATTGGTTGTCTGAGTACCTGTATGGATGCCTGAGTGTCTGTGTGGGTGGGTGGGGGGTATGACTCCCTGCATGGATGTGTGAGTATGTGATTCACTGGGTGTATGGGTTCATGAGCGCATCTGTGAGGGTCTGTATGGGTGAGTAATTGTACGTATGGCTGTGTTGGTGAGTGAATGGATGTCTCAGTGGTATATGTGTGAGTAACTACATATGTGAAAGGCAGTATATGTGAGTGATGGAGTATATAAGTGGCTATATGTGAGAGTGAGTGATTGTGAAAGTGGCTGTATGGATGAGTGTGTGCTTGTGTCAGTGATTGTAGAAGAGAGTAAGTATGTGTTAGTACCTGTATGAATAAGTGAGGTGGTGTCTCTATAACTGTATAGGTGAGTAAATGGCAGTGTGATTGATTCTTTTTTCTTTTAATTGTTTTTATTATTATTTCTAACTTTATAGGTGAGTGGCGGTGTGTGAGTGTCTGTATGGGTGTATGAGTGCATATATCAGTGGCTGTATTGATGAGTGACTGCGAGTATGAGTAACTGTATGGGTGTATAATTGGATGTGTGTGTAGACCTATGAATCTGTGAGTGGGTATGTGCTAACTGGTATTGGTGTGTCTATGGTTTTGAGAATGGTAGTCTGTATTTAGAGTGCATGTATGAAAGGTTATATTAGGGTGTGAGGAGGTGCATCCCATATTAAGTGGATGATGTCATCAGTGATGTCATAAGTGATGTCATTTGAGATGTCATGAGTGATGTCATGAGTGATGTCACTGACCATGTCATGAGTGATGTAATATGTGACATCATCAGCAGTGCATTGCGGGGGCGTGAGTTATAATTAGCTCAGCTAACTATAACGGCTGAATTTCTCTGGTTTTCTATGAGTGAAATGTCAGCCTAACTATAACGCCCCTGAAACCTATGGTTTTTTTCAGTGAATATCTAAGGTTTTTTAAATGCTAATTCCTAACTATAACATCCCTGAAACCTATGTTTTTTTCAGTGAATTTCTAAGTTTTTTTAAATGCTGATACTAACTATAACTCCCCTGAAACCTGTGTTTTTTCCAGTGAATTTCTAAGGTTTTTTAAATGCTAATTTCTAACTATGCCTACAATGGTAGAACATGTACAGAAAGAGGAAGAAAGGTGCAGAAAGAAGCAAGAGAAGTGCAGAAAGATGCAGGAGAGGTACAGAAAGAGGAAGAAAGGTGCAGAAAGAAGCAAGAAAAATGCAGAAAGAGGCAACAGATGTCCAGAAAGAGGAAGAAAGGTGCAGAAAGAAGCAAGAGAAGTGCAGAAAGAAGCAACAGAGGTGCAGAAAGAGGCCTACTGCACTGTTATATTCCATACAGGTACCCTATATAGGTGCAGGTAACACTGCAACCTTTCACCTATATCCTTCCCTACATTACATACATAACGGTTCATAGAGACTGACCTTTTACCTAGATACGAAATTGCTTTCAGAACGCAGGTTTTTCCCTGGTTCGAAACTCATACATTATGCATGAGGCTTCTTGGAAGCACAGCAGGACGCACAGCAGGACGAACATCTCCTGTATAATATCTATGTTAAAGTTCAAGCCCGATGTCATCCTTTAGGCCAACACAGTAACACAGCAAGGTAGGACCCCTGGGGAGACCTGTTGGTATATATACATCATGTCTTGCTTAGACAGGGAGAGGAGACTGTGACTTCCCGGCTGACACACTGACCAGAGACGCTGAGGTTCCTGCATGCAGACGCTCCAGCTAGCAGTGGTCTAACATCCCTCGCAGAGTGTCCAACTCGAGACCAGGATGGAGTACCATATTCTCTAACTCTCAGGTAATGGGGGATGACTAGATCCTAGAGGTATTCTTGGCATAACACCTACACAGATGCTAGGTACATTTAGGTACATCTAGTTAGGGAGGCATCGTAGGAGTACGCACTTTTAGGTTGCACTTTTTATCATGTGTTTTATGTACATGTATATATTCATGATTTCTGCAAGATGGTAGAACTATACCATCCCTTTATTTTTGTAGTATTGCTAATCATATATCTCTGCTACTGTCTAATGGTTGTTGCAGCTCATATATTCTACACTAGAATAACAACTGTTCAATAAATCCTTATTGAAACGCCCAGACTGTTTATTCTGTGTATCTCTGAGACAAAAACTAAGTGAGCACGAGTGACTGAGCGAAAGGTAGTATATTGTTTCCACGATCCTGGGGGATCAGGGTTGTCATGTTCTGAGGTTGCCAGAAACTATTCTCTCCCCGATAAGAGGAGATTCTAGTGGCACTGTGAGCTAGCAAATGCAAACAGGCTAATGTATCCCGTGGGGGTGCTCGGAACCAGTCTGCCACCAAACCCACAGTTTATGTTATCCGAACGTGCAGGTCCTGTATAGGATATATAGGAACTACACGACATGGCGGCGCCAATGTTGGTTGGGTACTTATTTAATAGTAGAATCTGAGTAGTTCAGTCGTGCTATTCTCAGAGACCCCTACTCACAAAACACCAGAGACGTCTGGAGTAGGTGGGCACAAACTCCGCCACAGCTGAGTAGGCTAAAAAATCCAATTTATTGGCTGTTGGTTAATCAAGCTTGAAGGACACAGTGTTCCTAAAATTGTGCATGAAAACCTTTATCTTAGTTCCCTTGAATAAACTTCTTCTTACAAAAATGACTGAGACAAGAGAGAACGTAGTAGTAGATCTACACCTCTCAGGGGGAGAAGAAGACACAGACGCAATTCCGATTGCAGAAAAATTCAGACATATAATCACCCTGAAACTGTTAGAAAATAGTTTATCAGCTAGGGGTCGCTTAGTAGGTTTCGTGATTGAGGCACACGAATCAAACAGAACAGAGGTATTTTATTCGTGGGTTACATTCCCAGCAGCAAATGCAAGAACACAGACATTTCACTCTTACACAGAAGGAGATGCACCAGCGGAATATTGTCCGTTTGAGGACATTGAAGTTCCGCTCACGTACCAGGAACATTTATACTGGTTTAAAGGCGCCCTACCCCACATAAGAAGAAGAGTAAGATTAGGCCTGCTCGGAGGAGAAGGGGAGGAGAACTGGCTCCCCGTCGACAGGAGAATCTCCTTCAAACTCCTCATCCACGCACACAAGGCACTCCACAAGACTGGCCCAGCCTACCTCAACAGACGACTCCTCTTCTACGTCCCCAACCGCCAACTCCGCTCCGCCGACCTCTCCCTCGCCACCGTCCCTTGCATTCGAAGAACTACCACCGGCGGCAGATCCTTCTCCCACCTCGCCGCCAAGACCTGGAACACCCTTCCACTAAGCCTACGACAGACCCAAGACCTGCTGACCTTCAGGAGGCTACTCAAGACCTGGTTGTTCGACCAGTAGCAGCACCCCCCTTTTTTCTCCCCAGCGTCTTGAGACCCTCGCGGGTAAGTAGTGCGCATTACAAATTCTGTGATTGATTGATTGATTGAATATGGCCGATATTAGCGGCCTACACACCACATCCTGACATTGACACAATGCCACAGGCAGACTTACTCATACAACTCAAAGATTTAATTAAAATCTATAGAAACATGACGCAATTCGTCATGAGGACATTCACTGTCCAACCAGCAATAGTTGCAACTAATGGAACTCAAGTACAGGGTACAGCAACTAAAATCACACCACAAACATTACACGCAGTGATGGGTAAAATGCCCTCTAAACATGAACAAATGCCATTCTGGGTAGCTCCGAAAATAACTCAGCTCGAGGCAGTATTCCCGAATACTACCCCGTATGAAAAACACAGAATGCTAACAATCTGCTTGCCCATGGGGATAACACCACAAGTAGAAGATTGTACCACTTGGGGTACAGTCTTTGCTGCCATTTATACCATGACTCATGGTATTCCTTCATTAACAGTGGTACCAGACGTATTAAGACAAATACAAAACGAGTACGGAGCAGAACCTGCCCCAAACTTAGGGATGAAGTTATTAGGTAACTATGACCAGGTATCAGCCATAATACTAGCTAATATTAAAGGGGAAGCAGCTTCAGTGGCAATACGCCAACGCCTAAGGGAATTCAGTCCATTAGATCAACAACAGGAACTACCCATAATAATTGAAACTGCATATGCAGAATTAGGCAGAGACAGTTTGGGTGGGAAAGCTTTAAAACCACACCTGATGGGCAGTCCTGAAAAGGACACTTCCAAGCAGACACCTGCTTCTTCTAGAAAGAAGTGGGAGAATAAAAAACAACAGAACTTTAAAGGTAACAGATCTCAATCCGAGGTAGATCTCCTGCACAGGAGCCCTCCGAAAAGAGGTATATTCTCAGGAATAGGGATAACATTAGGAAACCTGACAGGTATCAGGATACCGATACACGTTCCTCTTGTTCCTTTCAGGGTTCATCGAAAAACTCCGAGAGGGAATGACGGTCAGAAAGACAAGAAGAGCGTACAAAGTCCAGAGACAAGCAGCACGCTCAAGATTAAATTTCTAAAAAAGAAGAGAAGCCAAAGGAAAAGTCACAGTTCAAAAAGAAGAAAGTTGCAGGTCTAAAGATCAGACATGCCCAGAATTCTGAGGACTCGACTACTGAACGGGGAATGGGCTCTGACGATGCTAGACAGTGCTGCAGAAATAACAACAGCTCGCCAGAACCTGATGGAATTTCTGGTGACAGCGGACTTGAATGATTATATCACGGTGAAAACACCTGATACTAGAGTGAGTGTCCCACATAAAGTATATGAAATAACGCTCCAAATGGAGGGGGACAAAAGTAGGAAAGTGAGAGTTCTCTTTTGGGAGAACCTAACATTTGGCTATGACATTTTGTTAGCTGAACAAGATTGGCCGCCAGCATTCGTCATGGACTGTCCTAAAGGAGAAACGGTAATTATGCCGGCATTCTCAGACCATATTCCCAGGCATTTGCAACACACATATGCGCAGGAGTGGGCGGTAGCCCAAGCTCCAGCATTATATAAGAACCATGTTGGATGGGATGAAGATTCAACCCACCACAATATTACTTTAAGAAATACTCCAACTGCACAGAGGCAGTATCCAATAAAGCAAGAAGCTAAGAAACAGGTCAGGGAGATCTTAGATCAACTTGAATACCAAGGGGTGATTGAAAATTGCACCTCTCAAATGAATAATCCTTTGTTTCCTGTCATGAAACCTGACAATACATATCGTCTAGTTTTAGATTACAGACACTTAAACACTTGCACTAAAACATTTGCAGTTCAAAATGCACACAGTGCCGCATTAATGAATAACATTGTGCGGAAAAAATACAAAACAACATTTGACATCTCAAATGGATTTTTTTGCCAAAATATAGCGCCTGAAAGCAGTTATCTAACTGCCTTCTCAGCGCAAGGGTCCCAGCGTCAATTTCGGCGACTCCCCCAAGGGTATAAGAACAGCCCGGGGTTGTTTTCTGCAAGAGTAACCGAGTTACTTCAAAAATTGGATGAAGAGGCATTGTCCGATGTGGATGATATTTATCTGACGGACGATGACCTGGAGGAACACTTGAACAGAGTAAATACCATAATTTTGGGATTTGCATCTGAGGGCTACAAATGTAATTTAAAAAAATCAAAAATCGCACACCTCAGTGTCCTGTTTTTAGGATACTAGCTTTCAAGTAAAGGAAAAAGCCTGGCAGCCAATTTTTAGAAAAATGCGCGCTGCTCCAACCTCCAAAATCATTGAAAAATTTACAATCAATTCTGGTATTCTTAAATTTTAGTCGAACATACATTTTGGATTACGCAGAAAGAGTAAAACCTTTCTACGACTTAATTAAACCTGATTTCTCAGCCAGAAATTGGACACAAGAACACACAGATACACTTCGTTCCTTACAAGCTGTCATGATAGCTTCCAAACACTTACAGACACGCGTAAATGTACGCAACCTGGTGATCCGTATAATCGCGGGTCAATCAGGGTACACCTATCTAACATATAATGAAGGTGAGACAGTACCAATTGCATACAAATCACATTTGTACACAAATGCTGAGATCCGCTTCGCATCTACAGAAAAGATTCTGACAGCAGTACAGACTGCTGTAGTGAGAGAACAAGCACTGGCTAAGGGGAAATGAATAATAGTAGTGACTCCGGTTCCAGCCTTAGAGGCTGCGACAAAGGCAAGCGTTCCTAATGTTAAAGCCTTACATCCGAGATGGATACAATGGGCTTATTCTCTCACTGCAACAGATGTAGAATACAGGTACGACCCACATTTAAAGACACAAGCATTCCTGCAATATGAACAAGAATATCCTCTACCAAACGAAATAATGCCTCTGGATCAGTATGAATATATCATTTACACTGACGGATCTGCTCAACCGGCCATAGGGAGTAAGCAACAATATAGCGCAGCATGTGCAATCGTTAAAGGTCACATGCGGGATGGAAAGTTCCATCCGAGTTGCAATAAAACGCAATCTCTAAGAGACTGCACGGCACAGTTGGCAGAATTAAAAGCACTGATACTGGCACTTGTAAACACGGATCGAGAATTCCCCACACTAATTGTGTGCGATTCCTTTTACTGTGTGCAATCTTACAATGAATACTTGCAATACTGGGTTCAAAACGGGTTCAAAGACGCAAAAGGTGGCACAATTAAGCATAAAATGCTATGGGAACAGGTAGTGAGGTTGAAATTGGAACTACCAAGGACTCACGTGATACACACACTGAGTCATCAGCGTGATGGCGTTCACGTTGAAGGGAATTCATTGGCTGATGAAGCCGCAAAGGGGGCTGTACGTAAGGCTTCCTTAGCTGCAATCACTCATTCAAAAACGAGAATAGACGGTGAGATTATGGTGGCTGTTATTGCTTCAAGCAAAAACAGCAGTGCAGTACCAAAAGGATTTCCACTCAAATACTCCTACAAGTTAGATGCCAATAACATTCCATTTGCTCAGATTCCTGGAGTGGGGGATAGAGTAATTCCTAACATGGATCGTAGGTTAGGTTTAATACTAGCAGCACACGAAGAGATAGGTTCTGCTTATGCAGGAGTTACGGTGACTGTTTCCTTATTGAAACAACGCTACTGGTGGCCTGGTTTAACAAAGCAGACTAAAGACTATGGGGCCGATTCCGATCTCGGCCAATAGGGCTCCGAATCGGATTCGGCTTTACCGGATCCGATTCGGAGCCCTGTTTCCCTACCGATTCGTACGTGCGTCCGGGCGAGCGAGTACGATGCGAAATCTCCGACCGACTCGTTCGTGAGACCCAACTGCACCGACCGACTCGTTCGCGAAAGCCGACCGCTCCGACCGACTCGCACGGACACGACTCGCACCGCGCAATGGAGACGTTCCCCGGCCGGGTAAGTACGATGCGCGCCTTGAGCAGTCCGACCGACTCGCGCCGTCTGGCTCAAAAGAGCAGTCGGAGCTGCACTTTGGGGGTCCGTGTCGGACCCCCCTGTACGCCTAGCCGCGTGAGTCGCACACAGGGGGGACCCATGGGTCCCCCCTACCTGTGCATGTATGGCGCAACCCGCTTCGACGCTTACCCGCTGTAGGGGGCGCCCTTGTTCGCCTCGCACCCATTGAGTCAATGGGAGCCCGCGTACGCGTTGTACGACCGGCTCCCATTGACTTCAATGGGAGTCCGACCGAATCGAGTCCGATAGCATGCGTGCGCATCGTACTCGTTCGGTCGGACTGCTAGGGTCCGATTCGGTCGAAAATCTCTTTGGGTCCGGCTCGGTCGGAGAGATTTCCGGCCTGAATCGGAATTGGCCCCTATGTCTTGAAATGCGACATCTGTCAGCAGATGAAGGGTTCCACCGTAACACATCCTGCGCAGACACCATTGTTAATAGCTGACAAACCACTAGCGTGTGTCTACCTGGACCACTGTGGCCCCTTAAAAAGAGATGGGGCTAAAAGATATATAATGGTAGCAGTGGACTCCTGCTCGAGATTCCTATGGGTGTGGCCCCAGCGCTCGGCTGACGCTCGAACTGTTATAAAAGATTTGCGAGTCTTCATTGGGACATACGCAATTGGCACACTACATTCTGACCAGGGCCCTGCGTTTAGCTCTCGGGCCTACAAGGAGGCAATGGGGAGTTTGGGTGTAGCATTGCGGTACTCATCTCCATACCATCCCGAGGGAAATTCGGTCGTGGAGAGAAAAAAACTGAGACTTAAAGCAATCTTTAACAGCTAGAGTATTAGGCACAGGTGAAAGTTGGGTAAAACATCTTTATGGGGTCCAGCGGGCCCTTAACAATATTCCAAGAAGTTCTCTAGGGGGTGTCACTCCTTATGAGGTCCTATTTGGGACAAGAATGTGGGTTCCTGATCTTGATTGTGAAGGCGCAGTGGCGGATGAAAAGCCTTTTGACATCCATGATCGTTTGGCTGTTTTACAGGAACTAAATGAATCCAGGACAAAACAAAGTAACATCCACCTGAAACAGACCGCCACTGGGGAATCCAAATCAGTCACGGCAAGACCTGTCTGGATCCCTAAATTCGGGGATCTGGTCAGAGAGAAAATAGCGGACAAGAAAGAATTTGGGCCATCCTACAGAAAGCCTGTACCGGTCCTAGCAGTCGAAGGAACAAGAACTGTACTTCTACCGCCTCTTGCCGGAAAAAAGGAGAAAAGATTTGTCTCAATTGACCTAATCAAACCACACTATGTGGCCGATACCAAGCAGTAGGCCACGTGGACTCCAAAGTAGCAGACGCCCTCCTCTCGCTACAATACAAGAAGTTCAAACAGAAAGACTCATCACGTTTGAAGAGTCACCTGTACGGAATGATGGACTATGCAACAATGCCATGGAACTCGTTCCCCTTGAACCTGAAGTTCGACTTCAAAATGAAAGGCAACATAACGCACAAGTTGCTATTCGACCAAATACAGACGTCTACGTCAACGTGCCTCGACAAGAGCAAAGAACGATTTCAACAAATCCTGATGCAATTCAAACAATTGATCGAACTGCTTCTGGCTACTCCATAAACTTTGATACGTTTTCTTTGGATCCAAGTGAACCTGAAACGACGCCAGCCCAAAAATCACGCAAGCAGCAAGTTAAAGACTTTATGAACTTTCTTAGAAAGACTTACCTGGTATCACCATGGGTAAAACTATGGGTAACTTCTGGGATTCTTTTCTTTCTTTTCTGGTTAGGCTTAGTTATAGTTTTTAACATGCTTATTAGTGGACAATACATTCGACAAAGCTCTGTTGCCCAAGAAGTGAACTTAATGTTAAAACAACATCAATCATCTCATCGAGAACAAAGAGACTTGTCGTCAGTGAACATTACAGCAGTTCCTATACCTGATGGTATAGTGTGGGACAAGGTTGATTTCGATATATTTGGCCCGACTGAAATTAAAAAAATTCCACATTTATTTAAAATATCATTAAATGATATAATTTCCTCAAGTACATTTTCCGATGATTGGGATTTTGAAACTGTTAATAACATGTTGTCTGATTTGGAAAAATCTGCTGCGTTTTCCAATAGTGAAACATTGGAAGGCACATCAGACTATGAATCAATGTATTGTTATCAGCATTATGGTCATCATTTTTTGCATAAATCTACTAATCCTAGAAATGTGTTCACATACCACCAGGGGGAACATTGTCCAACACCGCCGAAAGGCAGTTCAAAAACATTTGCACAAATGTTTCCATATTTTTCAGGGTTTAATATGTCTACCCCAGCCTCATATTATTATAAGGTTGCACCAACATCAGCACAGAAAAATATGTTAACAAACACCAAACAGATTTACTCTGCATCCTTTATTGCCCAGTTGTCTGAACAAGGTTACGACTTATGGAAAGACACCATAGACTTAAAATCAGTCTGGGGTACTAGAGAATGGCAGGTGCAGGGGTTAGAACTTTGTTTAGAGCATGTCTCATCCCTCAGCAGATCATGTTTTTGAATGAGACAGTGCAACAGACGTCTTGCCTCGGACTAGCCAAGAACAAAGACTTGAACACACTTCGAGTGCCGACTCCATCAAACGCCGAGGGAAACGAAACATCACAAACAGGGATTACATTAGATGACATCATACAATACAATAGATCAGACCCCGATTGGAAGAAATGGTTGATTTTGCCCACAGACATCAATGGTTGTCAGGAAAGTTTCATGGGTTTAACCAAAGGGTTCACAATCCATAGGCCAGATCCTCGCTATGTAGAGAGACAACATCCAGGGGTAGTGACGTCATACAGTGTTGGGAAGTTGTGCCTTAATTGGCTAGAAACCTCAACACTCACAGAGGTGAAACAACACTTATCCTTACTCACACAAGACATGGATCTTAGGGATTTTTTACTAGGTCCCAGGAAACCACGCCGAAAACGTTTCATATATGCTGGCATTTATGCTGCCTACAATGAAAATTGGAAAATATCCCAACAAGAGGCCGCAGAAAGAATACGGGAAATAGACCGTATTAACTTAGAGAAATCTCTAGCAGTGGTAGACAATGGGTTAACAACACTGACCTCCAGGATATATTCCTTAGGCAACATTGTATCTTCTGCGAGAGACATTCTAGAACAATATTTGGCCATATTACAACATGGGCAATCTCAGTTACGTTCTATAATGTTATTAAGCTGGACGCTGCAATCTTTGCGTGCAGGCTATGTGTCTTGACGTTTTATCAACAGTACGTCTCTGTTTTCTGAATACAATCTAACAGATAAACAGATAGAAATGGCACAAAGGGGAGCAAAATATACAATGCTGCGTATCGAAAAACTGGATAGACTACCATTCACAGTGGCAGAATCACCGCACACAGAATGGCTAATCCATGGCCACATAACTCTACCGGTCACTACTTTTCAGTTTCAATATTGCCTTGAACAAAAGCAGGCAGGCAAATATGAAAAAATGGGTAAGGAATACATTAAGGAATCTTGGGAATTGCCATACAGATTTCGATGCCGGAGTGGGGATCGAGAAGTGTTTCTCAGTGGTACAAACTGTGAGAGCGCTTTAAGTGGATCGCTCATATGTCAGGACATTCTACTGCACGGGGCTTGTAATGGTTCTGTGGCGAACTTGTCCTGTCAACTGAGGGGTGCCCCAGCTGCAGTGATTACTCCAGCATTTGGGATACTTTCGAATGGGAGTTACTTGATGCTGAACAGTCAAGGCTGCTGTGGAATGCTCCCGGGCATCGCATATCTGGTAACCGTGAGCGCCAGGGTAACTTGTTGTATGCAAGTATTGTTTCCACCGACACATACAGTCAGGGAGGCGCCATTATGGCCTTCACTAAATGTTTCTTTAATATGGTTTGATACTCTAGGCAGAATAAAAGCCATGCTTTTACAGAAGTCTGTGCCCTTAACCTCCGCTCGAGAGACTTGAACTCAAGATCGCAAGGTCTTCAGCTGAGATACAGGCGCTTATTAATACAAACTGCCCTTTCCATTTCGTAGAAATGGTGAATCGTATCTTTAATATGTCTGATACGACTGGCATTGTCCACCTATTTAAGACCATAGGTTCTGGGCTTCTAAGCGCCTTTCAGACGGTACTTGGAGTTATACAAAACTTCATAAACTCCGTATTCGGAAGCATCTTTGGAGGACTTCCGCTGATCCTGTTTCTAATAGCAGGTATCGTGATTGTTATTTTTCTGCTACGCAATGGATGTCCCAGTCACCAAGAAGATGGAAAAAGCACTCCTGGAGCGTAAATACCGTGACCGAATGGTACAACATCTAGGGATGTCTCGCCTGAGAGAACTAAGTGCATCTTGGTTCTTGTCATTTCAACCAGTCTGGATGGACTGCATCTTACCTGTCCTCCGATGCCTGTTCTGCAGAGAAGAATGCGTGTTAGACCTTTGTTTAACACTCCCATCATGTGCGTAACCGGACGTGAATGCTCTACTGGACCCGATAACGGCCCATGTTCTGCAATACGCTCAGCGTATTCCTATGTTGATGGCGGCATTCCTTGAGCCACCGCAGGTAGTAACTCCACCTGTTGGTATGGACACCGGCTCCTCCACTGACACCCAGGCTTTGCACGGCGCACAGGCTACCCCGGCACCGGCTGTAGACAGTGTAGAACATCATCTGTGCTCTATTGACATACTCTGCAAGGTGTTACATGGGCCGCCTACTGCGGAAGCAAGCAACGAAAGTGTTGCGTCTACCAGCCAGGACACTTAAACAATTGACTCATTTTGGCTTGTCATGTGCTGGAAGAAATTCGCCCTTTTTTAATAACAAGCTCAATTTGGAACTCAGACAAAATTGACATTCCTTTTTCATCTATTTGGGCATGAATGGCTTTCTAATGCTTATAGCGGTTCGGACTATATCAACGGACACTTTTAGAGCTAGGGCCTGCAACAGATTTTCTGTTTATATTTTTTTAATGTTTTTAGAAGTTTTTTTAGACGTTTTTTAAACATTTTTAGCTAAAGCACTGTTTTTAACCCTTGGTGCGTACTAATGTCTAGTTAGAATGGTAGTACACTTATAGGTTACATATGTTGTCCAGTCGGAAGAGGAGTGGGTGTTATATTCCATATAGGTACCCTATATAGGCGCAGGTAACACTGCAACCTTTCACCTATATCCTTCCCTACATTACATACATAACGGTTCATAGGGACTGACCTTTTACCTAGATACGACACTGCATTCAGAACGCTGGTTTTTCCCTGGTTCGAAACTCATACATTATGCATGAGACTTCTTGGAAGCACAGCAGGACTCACACCAGGACAAACATCTCCTGTATAATATCTATGTTAAAGTTCAAGCCCGATGTCATCCTTTAGGCCGACACAGTAACACAGCAAGGTAGGACCCCTGGGGAGACCTGTTGGTATATATACATCATGTCTTGCTTAGATAGGGAGAGGAGACCATGACTTCCCGGCTGACACACTGACCAGAGACGCTGAGGTTCCTGCATGCAGACGCTCCAGCTAGCAGTGGTCTAACATCCCTTGCGGGGTGTCCAACTCGAGACCAGGACGGGGTCCCACATTCTCTAACTCTCAGGTAATGGGGGTTAACTGGATCCTAGAGGGGTTCTTGGCATAACACCCACATAGATGCTAGGTACATTTAGGTACATCTAGTTAGGGAGGCATCGTAGGAGTACGCACTTTTAGGTTGCACTTTTTATCATGTGTTTTATGTACATGTATATATTCATGATTTCTGCAAGATGGTAGAACTAAACCATCCCTTTACTTTTGTAGTATTGCTATCATATATCTCTGCTACTGTCTAATGGTTGTTGCAGCTCATATATTCTACACTAGAATAACAACTGTTCAATAAATCCTTATTGAAACGCCCAGACTGTTTATTCTGTGTATCTCTGAGACAAAAACTAAGTGACCACGAGTGACTGAGCGAAAGGTAGTATATTGTTTCCACGATCCTGGGGGATCAGGGTTGTCATGTTCTGAGGTTGCCAGAAACTATTCTCTCCCTGATAAGAGGAGATTCTAGTGGCACTGTGAGCTAGCTAATGCAAACAGGTTAAAGTATCCGGTGGGGGTGCTCAGAACCAGTCTGCCACCAAACCCACAGTTTATGTTATCCGAACACGCAGGTCCTGTATAGGATATATAGGAACTACACGACAGTACTTCTCCACAGACTCATACAAAGTAGCCTAATCCTAATTCCTCTCCCAAGATGTCTTAAACCTCACTTTTCTTGGGAGAGGGAGGAATTAGGGATTAGGCTACTTTGTATGAGTCTGTGGAGAAGTACTGTCGTGTAGGTCCTATATATCCTATACAGGACCTGCGCGTTCGGATAACATAAACTGTGGGTTTGGTGACAGACTGGTTCCGAGCACCCCCAGGAGAGGAATTAGGGATTAGGCTACTTTGTATGAGTCTGTGGAGAAGTACTGTCATGTAGTTCCTATATATCCTATACAGGACATGCGCGTTCGGATAACATAAACTGTGGGTTTGGTGGCAGACTGGTTCCGAGCACCCCCACCGGATACTTTAGCCTGTTTGCATTAGCTAGCTCACAGTGCCACTAGAATCTCCTCTTATCGGGGAGAGAATAGTTTCTGGCAACCCTCCGAACATGACAACCCTGATCCCCCAAGATCGTGGAAACAATATACTACCTTTCGCTCAGTCACTCGTGCTCACTTAGTTTTTGTCTCAGAGATACACAGAATAAACAGTCTGGGCGTTTCAATAAGGATTTATTGAGCAGTGCATGCATGCATGCATGCATACACATGCATGCATACCTTCAGAATGCTAGGCCTACCAAATGTAAAACAGCAATTCTAACCATATCACTGTTGTAAGTCTGATCAAGTTTGTGAAGGTATGCATGCATGTGTCTTTGCTTTTACCTAGTGACATGTTACATAAAAATAAACATACAAATAATTGAATACCTTTATTTCAAACAGCATACTCTGTAAATTTGTGTACAAAAGGTGTATGTAGTTCTTTCTGCTCATAATACAGGGCACATGGGTATTCAATAGTATATTTGAGGGGCTCTATAACACTTATATTCATAAGACATGTCTGCCTGTGCAACTGAATGAGAGAGCACAACTGAGAAAATGTGACCACCCATAGGAGAAGCTACCCGCTTTTTAAGCTACCATCTTCAGATGCATAACACATGTGAGAATACATGTACAAATAGACATATACATCAGTCAAGAGAGCACGCAGACCTTAAAACTTGACACACTGCACTTCCCATTTGATTACAGAAAGAGGCGAGAGAAGTACAGAAAGAAGCAAGAGAAGTGTAGAAAAACAAGAGTGGTGCAGAAAGAGTACGAAATGTGCAGAAAGAGGCAAGACATGAGAAGAAAGAGGCAAAAGAAGTGCGAAAGAGGCAAGAGAGGTGCAGAAAGAGGGAAGAGAGATGCAAAAAGAGGCAAGAGGGGTGCAGAAAGCAGCAAGAGAAGTGCATAAAGAAGCAAGAGAAGTACAGAAAGAAGCAAAAGAGGTGCAGAAGGAGGCAAGGGGGTTGCAGAAAGAAGCAAGAGAGGTGCAGAAAAAAGCAAGTGAAGAGAAGAAAGAAGCAACAGATGTGCAGAAAGATGCAAGAGAACTGCAGAAAGAGGCAAGAGAGGTGCAGGAAGTGGAAAGAGAGATGCAGAAAGAGGGAAAAGGGCTGCAGAAAGAGGGGTGCAGAAAGAAGCAAGAAAGGTGCAGATAGAAGCAAGAGAAGTGCAGAAAGAACCAACAGACGTACAGAAAGAGGCAAGAGGGTTCATAAAGAGGCCAAAGAAGTAAAGAAAGAAGAAACAGAGGTGCAGAAAGAGGCAAGAGAGGTGCGGGAAGATGCAAGAGAGGTGCAGAAAGAGGCCCGAGAGGTGCAGAAAGATGGAAGAGAGGTGCAGTAAGATAAAAAAGGGTATAGAAAGAAGCAAGAGAGGTGCAGAAAGAAGCAAGAGAAGTGAAGAAAAAACCAACAGAGGTGTAGAAAGAGGCAAGAGGGTGCATAAAGAGGCAAGAGACGTGCAGAAAGAAGCAACAGAGGTATAGAAAGACGCAAGAGAGGTGCAGAAAGAGGCAAGAGAGGTACAGAAAGAGGGAAGAAGGGTGCAGAAAGAAGCAAGAGAGGTGCAGAAAGAATTAAGAGAAGTGCAGAAAAAAGGAAGAGAGGTGAAGAAAGAGGCAAGGGGGTGCAGAAAGAGGCCGGAGAGGTGCAGAAAGAGGGAAAACAAGTGCAGAAAGAGGCTACGGGGGTAGGGAAAGAAGCAAGAGAAGTACAGAAAGAAGCAACAGAGGTGCAAAAAGAGGCAAGAGAAGTGCAGAAAGAGGCAAGAGAGGTGCAGAAAGAGGCAAGAGAGGTGAAGAAAGAGGGAAGACAAGTACAGAAAGAGGCAACAGGAGGAAAGAAAGAGGCTAGATGGGTGCAGAAAGATGAAAGAGAAGTGCAGAAAGAAGCAACAGAGGTGCAGAAGGAGGCAAGAGAACTGCAGAAAGAGGCACAAGAGGTGCAGAAATAGGCAAAAGAGGTGCAGAACAAGGGAACAGGGTTGCAGACAGAGGCAAGAGGTACAGAAAGAGAGAAGAGCGGTACAGAAAGAGGCAAGAAGGGTGCAAAAATTTGCAAGAGAGGTACAGAAATTTGCAAGAGCAGTGCAGAAATAACCAACAGAGGTGCAGAAAGAGGCAAGAGGGGTGCAGAAAGAGGCAAGAGAAGTGCAGAAAGAAGCAAAAGTGGTGCAGAAAGAGGCAAGAGAACTACAGAAAAAGGCAAGAGAGGTGCAGAAAGAGGCAGGAGAGGTGCACAAAGAGGGAAGAAGTGTGCAGAAAGAGGCAAGAGGGGTGCAGAAATAAGCAAGAGAGGTGAAGAAAGATGCAAGAGTACTGCAGAAAGAGGCAAGAGAGGTGCAGAAAGAGGAAAGAGAGGTGCAGAAAGAGGGAAGAGGGCTGCAGAAAGAGGCAAGAGGGGTACAGAAAGAAGCACGAAAGGTGCAGAAAGAAGCAAGAGAAGTGCAGAGAAGAACCAACAGAAGTGCAGAAAGAGGCAAGAGAGATGCAGAAAGATGCAAGAGAGGTGCAGAAAGATGGAAGAGAGGTGCAGTAAGATGCAAGAGGGGTGTAGAAAGAAGCAAGAGAGGTACAGAAAGAAGCAAGAGAAATGCAGAAAGAACCAACAGAGGTGCAGAAAGAGGCAAGAGGGTGCATAAAGAGGCAAGAGAAGTACAGAAAGAAGCAACAGAGGTGCAGAAAGACGCAAGAGAGGTGCAGAAAAAGGCAAGAGAGGTACAGAAAGAGGGAAGATGGGTGCAGAAAGAGGCAAGAGAGGTGCAGAAAGAGGGAAGACAGGGCAGAAAGAGGCTACGGGTGTATAGAAAGAAGCAAGAGAGCTACAGAAAGAAGCAACAGAGGTGGAAAAAGAGGCAAGAGAAGTGCAGAAAGAGGCTAGATGGGTGCAGAAAGGCGCAAGAGAAGTGTAGAAAGAAGCAACAGAGATGCGGAAGGAGGCAAGAGAACTGCAGAAAGAAGCAAAAGAGGTACAGAAAGATGCAAGAGAGGTGCAGAAAAAGGCAAGAGAGGTACAGAAAGAGGGAAGAAGGGTGCAGAAAGAAGCAAGAGAGGTGCAGAAAGAACCAAGAGAAGTGCAGAAAAAGGAAGAGAGGTGCTGAAAGAGGCAAGAGGTGTACAGAAAGAGGCAAGAGAGGTGCAGAAAGAGGGAAGACAGGGCAGAAAGAGGCTACAGGGTATAGAAAGAAGCAAGAGAGGTGCAGAAAGAAGCAACAGAGGTGCAAAAAGAGGTAAGAGAAGTGCAGAAAGAGGCAAGAGAGGAGCATAAAGAGGCAAGAGAGGTGAAGAAGAGGGAAGACGAGTACAGAAAGAGGCAAGAAAGGAAGGAGGAAGAAAGGAGGAAAGAAAGAGACTAGATGGGTGCAGAAAGACTGTCAGGACTCACGGGAGGTTTCCTCCTTCTAACTGTATGCTGGCTACCATTTTCCCCCTACAAACTTACCAAAAGTCAGATAATCCCTCAAGCTGGAGTGCTTGTTGGCACCGATGGAACTCCAAGATGGCTGCCAACATGCACATACTGCGACAGCACACCACTGTTAGCAGTCTAGTCTTTTAGGCTTCATGACATCAGGTGAAGTGTGCTTCAACATTCCACTGTGCACTTCACTGAAGAAATAATTTGAAGAGCACCTGTTTTCCCAGCGTCGTGGAAGTCAGTTAGGGTAGTTGCGATAAAATCGGGGTTAGCTTCGTCGGAACTACATTCCCTCACTAATCAGGTTAGTGTTAAACTTGTAGCTAATATAAAACATTCTGTGAGAAAAGGTTATTGTGTCAGAGGTAAATTTCTATTTAAAGAGAAAAAGGAAACAAGTCAGAATATATTTTCCTTCGTTTGAAAACTGGAAATACTTTTTTCAGTAATTGCTTTCCTTAGCTGAGAAGATTAAATAAAAAGCTTTTTGAATCAGCTGTCTTTTTCAGCTGTTCCAGAATCTGTCAGACGCAGGCGTGACCTTTCAACACACAGTGTCTTCTTAGACTGAAACTTGTTCACTCTTCTGAGAATTAATTAAAAGGTGAAGTCAGGGTCAAAGGCCCGGCATGTTTCTTTCTCATGCCATGTGTTAAAGAACTCCAGTAATGTTCTCCTCACGTATGGCAGTGTTTCCAGCAAACATTAAAACCAAAGGCCTGAATAAAAGGAACGCTTCCTTTTAACATTTAACCTAAGTTCTGAAGCATTGTTTAAAAACTAATTAAAGACAGAAAACCAGTCATTCTACTACAGAAACCCCAGTTCAAGGCCCACTCCAGTCTCTTAACAGTGAGTTAATAGAAAGAAAGAGAAACCCAAATAATACATAAATTAGGAATACAGAAATAAATACTTACCTTATCTTTCTTACATTAAGGAATAGCAGGATCAAGTGCAGATTGTACCTGAGAACGAAAAGGAAAGAGATCTGAGTGAAGACTTCTCATACAACCTAGCAAACAATACATGAGAAGTAGAAGAGAAGTAAGCTTCAGTAAACATTCTGGTAAGATAAGTTATTTATACACCATAGAAAAAACAGTAAGTTAAAAGGCACAATAAATAAAGGTTTTTACATGTTAATGTTGCAGTCCAGTAAGAAGAAGAAGACGTAGCTGAACAGGCAGAATATTGGAGCAGTCTCTTCTCTGTCCCCAACCCCTTTTCCCCCTTAGAACTTACCTGCAATGGAATACTAAAAGACCTAGCAGGGTTGGTTCTGAGAAGGGTATTGGGACCTAGCGTCATTCTGCTCCTGTGTGGTTCAGACAGCAAAAGGGATTTAGACCCTGACAGAGTGAAGTGCCCACGTTGGTACAAGCACCTGAGCAGAATGGCAGAAGGACTTGATTTAAAAAATTTGGGCGAGATTTTGAGTAATATACAAAGGGACTTGGAGGCAGTCAGAGAGGAAAATAAAATACTAAGACAGGAGATAATAACCTTTAAAACGGGAACACCAGCTTTGGGATCTAGGCCAAGCACCGCATCCTTTGAAACCCAGAGTCCTAACATCAGCACTTCATCCTTTGCCCCCACACAAGTAATCCACTCATTATCCCCAGTAATTCCTCTTGCCCCTCCAGAGCGATTTAATGGAGACCCGCAGAAAAGCGCAATTTTTTGACCCAATGCTCTCTGCATTTTATGTGCCGTCCAACGATCTTCCCGATGCTCAATCCCGAGTGGCGTTTATCTTGTCCTACCTTAGTGGGGACGTCGCCTCATGGTCCATGCCACTAGTAACCAAGGATGACCCAATTTTGTACAGTTTAGATGACTTCAAGAAGGAATTTCTCAGAATTTTTGATAGAAGAACAGCATCTCAAGCTTCAGACAACGAACTGTTGGAATTAAAGTCAAGGAAACCGAGAACTCGATGTCTTACCTAGCCCAATTTAATAAACTAGTGGTCGAGACCAACTGGCCCGAGGATAAAAGAGCAGCAGTATTCTATAGAGGATTGCGAGAGGAATTGAAGGACGCTCTATCTCAAATCCCTAATCGACTCACCGACATCTCTGCCTTAGTGGATTTAACCTTAGAGATCGATTATCGGCAAAGTGAGCGGAAAGGAGAACGGCGGAAGGAGCTTAGACCAAGTGTTCTCGTTTTGACCGTGTCAAAACAGAATCCACACGGACAGTAGAGAGTTCTTCGGGAATTGAACCCATGCAAATCGGTGTAGTCAGAGGTCCACTCTCTAAAGAAGAAAAAGAAAGAGAAGGCTGAACAAACTGTGCCTATATTGTGGAAGAAGTGGACATTTTGTCAAGAATTGCTTACAAAGCACCAAAGTTGCCTGCTAAGGAGAAGGAAAACTAGAGGCACCACAGGTAATGGGAGTTGGACCTGTGGATGCGAATGGAAAATCGACTCCAACAAATCACCAATTGGCAAACACACTACAAGTCTCCTCTCCCCATTTGGTTATAACTGTGAAGAATCGTTATCCATTGCCTCTCATTTCAGTACTAATTGATCAAGTGAAGGAAGCAAAGATATACACTCGCCTAGACCTACGAGGAGCGTACCACTTGATTAGACTCCGGGAAGGCGACGAGTGGAAGACTGCGTTCAGGACCAAATTTGGCCTTTATGAGTATCTTGTGATGCCATATGGTCTCTGTAACGCACCAGCGGCCTTCCAGTACTTTATCAATGATGTTTTAAGTGAATTCATTGACCGATGCGCTATAGTATACATAGATGACATCCTGATTTATTCCAACACGGTTGAAGAACATCACAACCAGGTCAGAGCAGTTTTACAACGTCTACGAGAGAACTCTCTATACGTTAAATTGGAGAAATGCCTCTTCAACACAGATACAGTAGAATTCCTAGGTTTTGTGTTATCACCTGCAGGAGTTCGAATGGATGAGCAAAAAGTGAAGGCGATAACAGACTGGAAATCTCCTACCAGTATCAAAGAGGTTCAAAGCTTTATCGGATTCTCTAATTTTTACAGACGATTCATTAATGGATTCTCCAATAAGATACTTCCGCTGACTCGTCTTCTGAAGAAAGGAGTTCCGTTCCAATGGTCAGAAGAAGCAGAAGAAGCTTTTCAGTTGATGAAGGACAGTTTCACCACAGCACCGGTGCTGCTTCATGCAGATCCCTCTGAGCCTTTTTATTTGGAGACAGACGCATCGGACCTAGCCATCGGGGGAATACTTTCTCAGAGGCACAAGGACACGGGACAGTTACACCCGGTGGCATATCGGTCCCGCAAACTCAACCCTGCGGAATGCAACTATACGATTACAGAAAAAGAACTCTTGGCAATCAAAGATGCCTTCAAAGATTGGAGGCATTACTTAATGGGGGCAAAACACACTGTAACGGTGTTTACGGACCACCGCAACCTAAAATTTTTGCGATCTGCTCGAACTCTCACACCACGTCAGCTGCGTTGGTCTCTTTACTTCGCGGACTTTGATTTTGTTATCACTTTTCGTCCCGGATCCAAGAATGGAAAGGCTGATGTCCTCTCTAGACTCGACACAGAAAATCAAACTTCAGTCATTGAAAACCAGCAAATCATACCTGATGGAAAATTCATTGGAACTATCTCCTTAGAACCTTTTGAACATCACGTTCGAAATTTGATGACCGACCTTGAAATGGAGAACTGGGCCACAGAAGATCCACAACGTTTCATTCGCAATGGCCTCCCCTATTTAGGTACCACCCTGTATTTACCCACCAAGGAGCTTCAGCTGAAGGCAATGCAGGAATGTCACGACAACCCTCTGGCTGGCCACAAAGGTGTTGTGAAAACCGAAGAATTACTCAAACGTCGTTTCTGGTGGCCATACATGTGCCGAGACGTCCGTCAATATGTGTTAGGCTGTGAAATTTGTGCACGGGGAAAATCGGACAGACAAGCTCCTAAAGGTCTCCTACAACCCATGCCAACCCCCCATATCCTTGGCACACAGTCTCCTTAGATTTGATTGTTGATCTACCTTCTTCCCATGGGTATGATACCATTCTTGTAGTTGTCGACACTTTTAGTAAGATGGCACATTATATACCCTTCAAAGGTACACCCACTGCTAAACAATTGTCCCAACTTTTCAATCAACATGTTATTCGCCTTCATGGGATTCCTAGGGTCCTCGTTTCAGACAGGGGCTCTCAGTTCCTATCACGATTTTGGAAGGCTTACATCAAAGGCCTTAATATTGACCATCGTTATTCCACCAGTTTTCACCCAGAAACTGATGGTCAGACTGAATGCATTAACCAAGACCTAGAACAACACCTCAGACTTTATTTGTTAGATGAGGAGGGTGACTGGCCTGACCACTTATGGACTGCGGAGTATGCTCACAATAATGCTCTAAATGTATCCACTGGCCACTCCCTTTCTTTATAAACTCAGGCAGACATCCCAATTCTCATGCTAATTTTGATGATATTAATGTTCCTGCTGTTCAAGATATTGCCCGACAGTTAACTAAAATTCATCACTCAGTAACCCAGAATTTGTCGATCGCGAAGGATCGTTACAAACACTTCGCTGACCGAAAACGTAAAAAAGAACCTGAGCTTCATGTAGGAGACTTAGTCTGGTTGAGTACAAAAAATCTCAGACTCAAAGGTCCCCGTAAATTTCAGCCTCGTTTTATGGGTCCTTATCCAATTGAGAAGGTCATAAATCCAGTCACTTATCAACTATCTCTTCCTGGTTCTACCAAAATTCATCCAGTATTTCATGTTTCTCTCCTTAAACCAATTCAACCGGGGTTGCGTAGGGTTTCCCCTCCTGATCCTCTGATGGTTAATGGTGAGGCGGAGTACGAAGTTAAACGAATTTTGGATTCAAAACTCATCCGCAATGAAATTTTCTACCTCATTGATTGGCAAGGTTATGGACCTGATGAACGTTCCTGGGAAAAGAGTACTAATGTCCATGCCCCCCGTTTAATTAGAGCCTTTCATGCCAAATTCCCTGCCAAACCACGACCGGAGGAAACCCCGTTGGGAGGGGGTACTGTCAGGACTCACGGGAGGTTTCCTCCTTCTAACTGTATGCTGGCTACCATTTTCCCCTACAAACTTACCAAAAGTCAGATAATCCCTCAAGCTGGAGTGCTTGTTGGCACCGATGGAACTCCAAGATGGCTGCCAACATGCACATACTGCGACAGCACACCACTGTTAGCAGTCTAGTCTTTTAGGCTTCATGACATCAGGTGAAGTGTGCTTCAACATTCCACTGTGCACTTCACTGAAGAAATAATTTGAAGAGCACCTGTTTTCCCAGCGTCGTGGAAGTCAGTTAGGGTAGTTGCGATAAAATCGGGGTTAGCTTCGTCGGAACTACATTCCCTCACTAATCAGGTTAGTGTTAAACTTGTAGCTAATATAAAACATTCTGTGAGAAAAGGTTATTGTGTCAGAGGTAAATTTCTATTTAAAGAGAAAAAAGGAAACAAGTCAGAATATATTTTCCTTCGTTTGAAAACTGGAAATACTTTTTCAGTAATTGCTTTCCTTAGCTGAGAAGATTAAATAAAAAGCTTTTTGAATCAGCTGTCTTTTTCAGCTGTTCCAGAATCTGTCAGACGCAGGCGTGACCTTTCAACACACAGTGTCTTCTTAGACTGAAACTTGTTCACTCTTCTGAGAATTAATTAAAAGGTGAAGTCAGGGTCAAAGGCCCGGCATGTTTCTTTCTCATGCCATGTGTTAAAGAACTCCAGTAATGTTCTCCTCACGTATGGCAGTGTTTCCAGCAAACATTAAAACCAAAGGCCTGAATAAAAGGAACGCTTCCTTTTAACATTTAACCTAAGTTCTGAAGCATTGTTTAAAAAACTAATTAAAGACAGAAAACCAGTCATTCTACTACAGAAACCCCAGTTCAAGGCCCACTCCAGTCTCTTAACAGTGAATTAATAGAAAGAAAGAGAAACCCAAATAATACATAAATTAGGAATACAGAAATAAATACTTACCTTATCTTTCTTACATTAAGGAATAGCAGGATCAAGTGCAGATTGTACCTGAGAACGAAAAGGAAAGAGATCTGAGTGAAGACTTCTCATACAACCTAGCAAACAATACATGAGAAGTAGAAGAGAAGTAAGCTTCAGTAAACATTCTGGTAAGATAAGTTATTTATACACCATAGAAAAAACAGTAAGTTAAAAGGCACAATAAATAAAGGTTTTTACATGTTAATGTTGCAGTCCAGTAAGAAGAAGAAGACGTAGCTGAACAGGCAGAATATTGGAGCAGTCTCTTCTCTGTCCCCAACCCCTTTTCCCCCTTAGAACTTACCTGCAATGGAATACTAAAAGACCTAGCAGGGTTGGTTCTGAGAAGGGTATTGGGACCTAGCGTCATTCTGCTCCTGTGTGGTTCAGACAGCAAAAGGGATTTAGACCCTGACAAAGACGCAAGAGCAGGGTAGAAAGAAGCAACAGAGATGCAGAAGGAGGCAAGAGAACTGCAGAAAGAAGCAAAAGAGGTGCAGAACGAGGCAAGAGAACTACAGAAGAAGGCAAGAGAGGTTCAAAAAAAGGCTAGAGAGGTGCAGAAAGAGGGAAGAAGTGTGCAGAAAGAGGCAAGAGCAGGGCAGAAATAAGCAAGAGAGGTGCAGAAAGAAGAAAGAGAAGTGCAGAAAGAAGCAACAGAGGTACAGAAAGAGGCAAGAGATGCGGAAAGATGCAAGAGAGGTGCAGAAAGAGGTAAGAGAGGTACAGAAAGAGGGAAGAGGGGTGCAGAAAGAGGCAAGAGAGGTGTAGAAAGAGGCAAGAGGGGTACAGAAAGAAGCAAGAAAGATGCAGAAGGAAGCAAGAGTAGTGCAGAAAGATGCACGAGAACTGCAGAAAGAGGCAGGAGAGGTACAGAAAGAGGGAAGAGGGGTGCAGAAAGAGGCAAGAGAGGTGCAGAAAGAGGCAAGAGGGGTACAGAAAGAAGCAAGAAAGATGCAGAAAGAAGCAAGAGTAGTGCAGAAAGATGCACGAGAACTGCAGAAAGAGGCAAGAGGGGTACAGAAAGAAGCAAGAAAGGTGCAGAAAGAAGCAAGAGTAGTGCAGAAAGAACCAACTGAGGTGCAGAAGGAGGCAAGAGCGTTCATAAAGAGACAAGAGAAGTGCAGAAAGAAGCAACAGAGGTACAGAAAGAGGCAAGAGATGCGGAAAGATGCAAGAGAGGTGCAGAAAGAGGTAAGAGAGGTACAGAAAGAGGGAAGAAGGGTGCAGAAAGAAGCAATAGAGGTGCAGAAAGAACCAAGAGAAGTGCAGAAAAAAGGAAGAGAGGTGCAGAAAAAGGCAAGAGGGGTGCAGAAAGAGGCAAGAGAGGTGCAGAAAGAGGGAAGACAGGGCAGAAAGAGGCTACGGGGTATAGAAAGAAGCAACAGAGATGCAGAAAGAAGCAACAGAGGTGCAAAAAGAGGCAAGAGAAGTGCAGAAAGAGGCAAGAAAGGAGCATAAAGAAGCAAGAGCGGTGAAGAAGAGGGAATACGAGTACAGAAAGAGGCAACAGGAGGAAAGAAAGAGGCTAGATGGGTGCAGAAAGATGCAAGAGAACTGCAGAAATAAGCAAAAGAGGTGCAGAAAGAGGCAAGAGAACTACAGAAAAAGGCAAGAGAGGTTCATAAAGAGGCTAGAGAGGTGCACAAAGAGGGAAGAAGTGTGCAGAAAGAGGCAAGAGCGGGGCAGAAATAAGCAAGAGAGGTGCAGAAAGAAGAAAAGTGAAGAAAGAAGCAGCAGAGGTGCAGAAAGAGGCAAGAGAGTTCATATAGAGACAAGAGAAGTGCAGAAAGAAGCAACAGAGGTGCAGAAAGAGGCAAGAGATGCGGAAAGATGCAAGAGAGGTGCAGAAAGAACAAAGAGAAGTGCAGAAAAAAGGAAGAGAGGTGCAGAAAGAGGCAAGAGGGGTGCAGAAAGAGGCAAGAGAGGTGCAGAAAGAGGGAAGACGAGTGCAGAAAGAGGCTACAGAGATGCAAAAAGAGGCAAGAGAAATGCAGAAAGAGGTAAGAGAGGTGCAGAAAGAGGCAAGAGAGGTGAAGAAAGAGGGAAGACGAGTACAGAAAGTGGCAACAGGTGGAAAGAAAGAGGCTACATGGGTGCAGAAAGATGCAAGAGAAGTGCAGAAAGAAGCAACAGAGGTGAAGAAGGAGGCAAGAGAACTGCAGAAACAGGCAAAAGAGGTACAGAAACAGGCAAAAGAGGTGCAGAAAGAGGGAACCGGGGTAGAGACAGAGTCAAGAGGTGCAGAAAGAGGGAAGAGGGGTGCAGAAAGAGGCAAGAGGGGTGCAGAAATTTGCAAGAGAGGTGCAGAAAGAGGCATGAGCAATGCAGAAAGAACCAACAGAGGTACAGAAAGAGGCATGAGGGGTGAAGAAAGAGGCAAGAGAAGTGCAGAAAGAATCAAAAGAGGTGCAGAAAGAGGCAATAGAACTACAGAAAAAGGCAAGAGAGGTGCAGAAAGAGGCAAGAGAGGTGCACAAAGATGGAAGAAGTATGCAGAAAGAGGCAAGAGGGGTACATAAAGAAGCAAGAAAGGTACAGAAAGAAGAAAGAGAAGTGCAGAAAGAAGCAACAGAGATGCTGCAAGAGAGGTTCAGAAACAGGCAGCAGAGGTGCAGAGAGAGGGAATAGGGGTGCAGAAAGAAGCAAGAGAGAGGTGCAGAAAGACAGAAGAGGGATGCAGAAAGAGGCAAGTGGGGTGCAGAAAGAAACAAGTGAGGTGCAGAAAGAGGTAACAGAGGTGCAGAAAGAGGCAAGAGAGGTACAGACACAGGCAAGAGAAGTGCAGAAAGAGGCAAGAGAATTGCTGAAAGAAGCAACAGAGGTGTAGAAAGAAGCAAGAGAAGTGCAGAAAGAGGCAAGTGACGTCCAGAAAGAGGCAAGAGATTTGCAGAAAGAGGCAAGAGAACTGCAGAAAGAGGCAAGAGAGGTGCAGAAAGAGGGAAGAGGGGTGCAGAAAGAGGCAAGTGAAGTGCAGAAAGAAGCAACAGAGGTGCATAAAGCGGCAAGAGTGGTGCGTGCAGAAAGAGGCAAGAGAGGTGCAGAAAGAGGGGAGATGAGTGCAGAAAGAGGCAGCAGGGGTGCAGAAAGAAGCAAAAGATGTGCAGAAAGAAGCAAGAGACGTGCAGAAAGAAGCAACAGAGGTACAGAGAGAGGGAACAGGGGTGGAGATAGAGGCAGGAAAGGTACAGAAAGAGGGAAGACGGATGCGGAAGACAGGTGCAATAAGAGGCAAGAGGGGTTGCAGAAAAAAGCAAGATAAGTGCAAAAAGAGGCATGAGAAGTACTGAAACAGAGGTGTAGAAAGAAGGAAGAGAAGTGCAGAAAAAGGCAAGTGAGGTACAGAAAGAGGCAAGAGAGGTGCAGAAAGAGGCAAGAGAACTGCAGAAAGAGGCAAGAGAGGTGCAGGAAGAGGGAAGAGGGGTGCAGAAAGATGCTAGAGAAGTGTAGAAAGAAGCAAGAGAGGTACCGAAAGAGGGAAGAGAAGTGCTGTAAGAAGCAACAGATGTGTAGAAAGAAGCAAGAGAATTGCAGAGAGAGGCAAGTGAGGTGCAGAAAGAGGCAAGAGAGGTGCAGAAAGAGCAAGAGAACTATAGAAAGAGGTAGGAGAGGTACAGAAAGAGGGGATAGGGGTGCAGAAAGGGGCAAGAGGGGTGCAGAAAGAAGCAAGTGAGGTGCGGAAAGAGGCAACACAGGTGCAGAAAGAGGCAAGAGAGGTGCAGAAAGAGGCAAGAGAAGTGCAAAAGAGGCAAGAGAAGTGCTGTAAGAAGCAACAGATGTGTAGAAAGAAGCAAGAGAAGTGCAGAGAGAGTCAAGTGAGGTGCAGAAAGTGGCAAGAGAGGTGCAGAAAGAGGCAAGAGATCTACAGAAAGAGACAAGAGAGGTGCAGAAAGAGGGAAGAGGGGTGCAGAAATATGCAAGAGTTTGCAGAAAGAGGCAATAGAGGTGCAGAAAGAGGTAAGAGAGGTGCAGAAAGAAGAGTGCTGAAAGAGGCAAGAGGGATTCAGAAATTTGAAAGAGATGAGCAGAAAAAGGCAAGAGCAGTGCAGAAAGAACCAACAGAGGTGCAGAAAGAGGCAAGAGGGACACAGAAAGAGGCAAGAGAAGTGCTGAAAGAAGCAAAAGAGGTGCAGAGAGATTCAAGAAAAAGGCAGAAAAAGGCAAGATAGCTTCAGGAAGAGGCAAGAGAGGTGCAGAAAGAGGCAAGAGAAGTGCAGAAAGAAGCAACAGAGGTGCAGAAACAGGCAAGAGGGGTGCAGAAATAGGCAAGAGAAGAGCAGAAAGAAGCAACAGAGGTGCAGAAAGAGGCAAGAGAACTGCAGAAAGAGGCAAGAGAGGTGCAGAAAGAAGCAACTGAGGTGCAGAAAGAGGGAAGAAGGGTACAGAAAGAGGAAAGAGGGGTGCAGAGAGAAGCAAGAGAGGTGCAGACCGAAGAAAGAGAAGTGCAGAAAGAAGTAAAAGAGGTGCAGAAAGAGGCAAGAGGGGTGCATAAAGAGGCAAGAGATGTGTAGAAAGAAGCAACAGAGGTGCAGAAAGAGCCAAGAGAGGTGCAGAAACAGGCAGCAGAGGTGCAGAGAGAGGTAAGAGGGGTGCAGATAGAGGCAAGAGAGGTGCAGAAAGAGGGAAGACGAGTGCAGAAAGAGGCTACGGTGGATAGAAAGAGGCAAGAGAGGTGCAGAAAAACGCAAGAGAAGTGCAAAAAGAAGCAACAGAGGTGAAAAAGCAGGCAAGAGAACTGCAGAAACAGGCAAAAGAGGTACAGCAACAGGCAAAAGAGGTGTGCAGAAAGAGACAAGAGGGGTGCATAAATTTGCAAGAGAGGTGCAGAATGAAGCAAGAGCAGTGCAGAAAGAATCAACAGAGGTGCAGAAAGAGGCAAGAGGGGTGCAGAAAGAGGCAAGAGAAGTGCAGAAAGAAGCAAAAGAGGTGCAGAAAATGGCAAGAGAACTACAGAAAAAGGCAAGAGAGATGCAGAAAGAGGCAAGAGAAGTGCACAAAGACAGAAGAAGTGGTGTGCAGAAAGAGGCATGAGTGTGCAGAAAGAAGCAAGAGAGGTGCAGAAAAAAGAAAGAGAAGTGCAGAAAGAAGCAACAGAGATGCAGAAAGAGGCAAGGGGGTGCAGAAACAGGCAGCAGAGGTGCAGAAAGAAGGAACAGGGGTGCAGAAAGAGGGAAGAAGGATTCAGAAAGAGGCAAGAGGGGTGCAGAAAGAAGCAAGTGAGGTGCAGAAAGAGGCAACAGAGATGCAGAAAGAGGCAAGAGAGGTGCAGAAACAGGCCAGAGAAGTGCATAAAGAGGCAAGAGAATTGCTGAAAGAAGCAACAGAGGTGTAGAAAGAAGCAGGATAAGTGCAGAAAGAAGCAAGGGAGGTGCAGAAACAGGCAAGAGAGGTGCAGAAAGAGGCAAGAAAACTATAGAAAAAGGTAAGAGAGGTGCAGAAAGAGGGAATAGGGATGCAAAAAGAGGCAAGAGAAGTGAAGAAAGAAGCAACAGATGTGCAGAAAGAGGCAAGAGGGGTGCAGAAAGAGGCAACAGGGGTATAGAAAGAAGCAAGAGAGGTGCAGAAAGAAGCAAGAGAAGTGCAGAAAGAAGCAATGCAGAAAGGGGGAACAGGGGGGCAGACAGAGGTAAGAGAGGTACAGAAAGAGGGAAGAGGGGTGCAGAAAGAGGCAAGAGGGTGCAAAAAGAAGCAAGTGAGGTGCCGAAAGAGGCAACAGAGGTACAGAAAGAGGCAAAAGAGGTGCAGAAAGAGGCAAGAGAAGTGCAAATAGAGGCAAGAGAAGTGCTGAAAGAAGCAACAGAGGTGTAGAAAGAAGCAAGAGAAGTGCAGAAAGAGGCAAGTGAGGTGCAGAAAGAGGCAAGAGAAGTGCAGAAAGAGGCAAGAGAATTACAGAAAGAGGCAAGAGAGGTGCAAAAAGAGGGAAGAGGGGTGCAGAAAGAGGCAAGAGAAGTGCAGAAAGAGGCAAGAGAAGTGCTGAAAGAAGCAACAGGGGTATAGAAAGAAGCAAGAGATGTGCAGAAAGCAACAAGAGAGGTGCAGAAAGAGGGAAGAGGGGTGCATAAAGATGCAAGAGAAGTGCAGAAAGAGGCAAGAGAGGTGCAGAAAGAGGTAAGAGAGGTGCAGAAAGAGGAGTGCTGAAAGAGGGAAGATGGATTCAGAAATTGGAAAGAGAGGTACAGAAAAAGCAAGAGCAGTGCAGAAAGAACCAACAGAGGTGCAGAAAGAGGTAAAAGGGGTGCAGAAAGAGGCAAGAGAAGTGCAGGAAAGAAGCAAAAGAGTTGTAGAAAGATTCAAGAAAACTGCAGAAAAAGGCAAGATAGCTGCAGAAAGAGGCAAGAGAGGTGTAGAAAGAGGGAAGAAGTGAACAGAAAGAGGCAAGAGGGGTGCAGAGAGAAGCAAGAGAGGTGCAGAAAGAAGAAAGAGAAGTGCAGAAAGAAGTAAAAGAGGTGCAGAAAGAGGCAAGAGGGGTGCATAAAGAGGCAAGAGATGTGTAGAAAGAAGCAACAGAGGTGCAGAAAGAGCCAAGAGAGGTGCAGAAACAGGCAGCAGAGGTGCAGAGAGAGGTAAGATTGGTGCAGATAGAGGCAAGAGAGGTGCAGAAAGAGGGAAGACGAGTGCAGAAAGAGGCTACGGGGGATAGAAAGAAGCAAGAGAGGTGCAGAAAGATGCAAGAGAAGTGCAGAAAGAAGCAACAGAGGTGAAGAAGGAGGCAAGAGAACTGCAGAAACAGGCAAAAGAGGTACAGCAACAGGCAAAAGAGGTGCGGGAAGAGGGGTGCAGAAAGAGACAAGAGGGGTGCATAAATTTGCAAGAGAGGTGCAGAATGAAGCAAGAGCAGTGCAGAAAGAATCAACAGAGGTGCAGAAAGAGGCAAGAGGGGTGCAGAAAGAGGCAAGAGAAGTGCAGAAAGAAGCAAAAGAGGTGCAGAAAGAGGCAAGAGAACTACAGAAAAAGGCAAGAGAGGTGCAGAAAGATGGAAGAAGTGATGTGCAGAAAGAGGCATGAGGGGTGCAGAAAGAAGCAAGAGAGGTGCAGAAAAAAGAAAGAGAAGTACAGAAAGAAGCAACAGAGATGCAGAAAGAGGCAAGAGAGGTATAGAAATAGGCAGCAGAGGTGCAGAAAGAATGAACAGGGGTGCAGAAAGAGGCAAAAGAGGTGCAGAAAGAGAGAAGGATTCAGAAAGAGGCAAGAGGGGTGCAGAAAGAAGCAAGTGAGGTGCAGAAAGAGGCAACAGAGATGCAGAAAGAGGTAAGAGAGGTGCAGAAACAGGCCAGAGAAGTGCAGCAAGAGTCAAGAGAATTGCTGAAAGAAGCAACAGAGGTGTAGAAAGAAGCAGGAGAAGTGCAGAAAGAGGCAAGGGAGGTGCAGAAACAGGCAAGAGAGGTGCAGAAAGAGGCAAGAGAACTATTGAAAGAGGTAAGAGAGGTGCAGAAAGAGGGAAGAGAGGTGCAGAAAGAAGCAAGAGAAGTGCAGAAAGAAGCAATGCAGAAAGGGGGAACAGGGGGGCAGACAGAGGTAAGAGAGGTACAGAAAGAGGGAAGAGGGGTGCAGAAAGAGGCAAGAGGGGTGCAAAAAGAAGCAAGTGAGGTGCAGAAAGAGGCAACAGAGGTGCAGAAAGAGGCAAAAGAGGTGCAGAAAGAGGCAAGAGAAGTGCAAAAAGAGGCAAGAGAAGTGCTGAAAGAAGCAACAGGGGTATAGAAAGTAGCAAGAGAAGTGCAGAAAGAGGCAAGTGAGATGCAGAAAGAGGCAAGAGAACTACAGAAAGAGACAGGAGAGGTGCAGAAAGAGGGAAGAGGGGTGCAGAAAGATGCAAGAGAAGTGCAGAAAGAGGCAAGGGAGGTGCAGAAAGAGGTAAGAGAGGTGCAGAAAGAGGAGTGCTGAAAGAGGCAAGAGGGATTCAGAAATTTGAAAGAGAGGTGCAGAAAAAAGCAAGAGCAGTGCAGAAAGAACCAACAGAGGTGCAGAAAGAGGCAAGAGGGGTGCAGAAAGAGGCAAGAGAAGTGCAGAAAGAAGCAAAAGAGGTGCAGAAAGATTCAAGAGAACTGCAGAAAAAGGCAAGATAGCTGCAGAAAGAGGCAAGAGAGGTTCAAAAAGAGTGAAGAAGTGTACAGAAAGAGGAAAGAGGGGTGCAGAAAGAAGCAAGAGAGGTGCAGAAAGAAGCAAAGAAGTGCAGAAAGAAGCAACAGAGGTGCAGAAAGAGGCAGGAGGGGTGCAGAAAGAGGCAAGAGAAGTGTAGAAAGAAGCAACAGAGGTGCAGAAAGAGGCAAGAGAACTACAGAAAAAGGCAGGAGAGGTACAGAAAGAGGCAAGAGAGGTGCACAAAGAGGGAAGAAGGGTACAGAAAGAGGAAAGAGGGGTGCAGAGAGAAGCAAGAGATGTGCAAACTGAAGAAAGAAAAGTGCAGAAAAAAGTAAAAGAGGTGCAGAAAGAGGCAAGAGGGGTGCATAAAGAGGCAAGAGATGTGTAGAAAGAAGCAACAGAGGTGCAGAAAGAGCCAAGAGAGGTACAGAAACAGGCAGCAGAGGTGCAGAGAGAGGTAAGAGGGGTGCAGATAGAGGCAAGAGAGGTGCAGAAAGAGGAAAGACGAGTGCAGAAAGAGGCTGCAGGGGGATAGAAAGAAGCAAGAGAGGTGCAGAAAGACACAAGAGAAGTGCAGAAAGAAGCAACAGAGTTGAAGAAGGAGGCAAGAGAACTGCAGAAACAGGCAAAAGAGGTACAGAAACAGGCAAAAGAGGTGCAGGAAGAGGGGTGCAGGAACAGACAAGAGGGTGCATAAATTTGCAAGAGAGGTACAGAATGAAGCAAGAGCAGTGCAGAAAGAATCAACAGAGGTGCAGAAAGAGGCAAGAGGGGTGCAGAAAGAGACAAGAGGGGTGCAGAAAGAGGCAATAGGGGTGCAAAAAGAAGCAAGTGAGGTGCAGAAAGAGGCAAGAGAAGTGCAGAAAGAGGCAAGTGAGGTGCAGAAAGAGGCAAGAGAGGTGCAGAAAGAGGCAAAAGAACTACAGAAAGAGGCAAGAGAGGTGCAGAAAGAGGGAAGTGGGGTACAGAAAGATGCAAGAGAAGTGCAGAAAGAGGCAAGAGAGGTGCAGAAAGAGGTAAGAGAGGTACAGAAAGAGGAGTGCTGAAAGAGGGAAGAGGGATGTGAGAAGTTGGCCTGGTATATGCTGTCCACTAGTTATAGTGGCCACCTTGCACCAGTCCAAACGACCTTTATTGATGATAGGTTTAAAGACAACCTTTATTGAAAGCTATCCTAGTGGTAGCTATGGAGAGCAGCCTTCAGGCTAAGTCTTGAAGGAGTGTTAAGCTGTTTGTTTTACCAGTTATAAGCTCATGAATGACCAAATGAAAGGGGAACCACACCAGGTATATATCTAAACTATATTTATTACTAAACACTACCCAATAGTCTCTTTATGAGGCTAGAGGTCAAAGTACACAAATTACAAGTTAAATAGCACAGTAAATTAGCACAATATACGATTAGCCCTAGGGGCGTACCAAACCATATATTAAGAAAGTGGTATAAGAACCACGACTTGACTAGACACAAGGCCTAGAGCCTGTAGAATCGCTGGGACCCCAAAGAACCACCCAAGGTAGTGACACAGGGGACCCATGGGGGCTGTGTGCAGTGTGTGAACACAGCCGCGAGCTCCGTTAAAGTCTATGGGAAAGTCACGGTAAGAGTTTTAGAGTTTAGGGACACTTAGAAATGGACTAGGACCAAACCCTCTTGGACTTAGACAGTTCTAGGGTCAACACCCACGGGAGTACTGGAGTACTCGAGTTACCTCACCCAGGGAAGCCGGGTGCATAGGTGTCAAATGGTGTCGCGTCGCGTCGTTGTTTTCAATGGCAGCCTGCCACGAAGTGCTGCTGCCGGGTAGATGCGAAGTGTCCGAAGAGATCCAAGCCTGGATTGGAGATGAGAAGAACCTGAAAGCAGAGGGGACAGAGTCTGGGTCACTTGCCAGTGACCAGGAGCACGATAGTCGAATGCCCACCGATGTCGGGTGCTTCAGGTGAAAGAGGTGAAGCTTGACTCTTCAGCCACGAGGACCAGGAGGTGTCGACGACAACCAGGAGCTGGATTCGAGCTGTACCACAAAGGATGTCGAGTGCTGCAGCATTGGTATCCGGATTGGACACAACAAGCCTTAGCAACAGCAACCCATGCAGGAAGGAGAAAGATGCTTCGGAGCAGACCAGCAAGGTCTGAGGGACTCACCACTTGGTGGGGAGTTAGGACACATCTGGAGCAACCAGAAACATCCAAAGAAAATCAGAGTTACCTTCACAGGGACCCACCAGTCAACAGACCAGGGATCGCGAAGGAGCCCCAAGTGGAAATGCAGGAAGCGGGCCCATGGAACACTCGTGGAGTATCGGCCCACAATCTTTGGTGCAGATGGTGCTCGGGGCCTGGGCTACAAGTAACCCTAAGCAGGACTTCAAGAGTCATCGAGAAGTCAATGCACTAGCAAATGAGCTTGGTGACCAGGAGTTCTGGTTCCACGCTACTCACAAGGGCTGCGGGTCTCAGCTTTGCTGGGGACTCGGGACGGCCTCTGTGATGTCTGGAAATCCTCTTCCTGGGCTGCAAGTACTTCAGAGTCCAGCGGGAGCTTCGGAGATGCAGACCAGCAAATGCTTTGTTGGTGCCTGCCAAGCAGGGGAGTCACTCCTTGACCCCAAGGGAGATTTCTTCAGTCCTCTAGTCTTGAGTAGAGCATCGAAGTTCCAGGATTCAGTTGCAGAGTTTCGTCCAGGGATATCTAAAGTCCTGTTGCCAGGGGTTCCTTACTTATACCTAAGAAAGGGGTTGGACTAACTCTGGGGACCTACCTATGGAGAGGGGTGGCTACACCCATTTCCTTTGTCCTGTTTCATGCCAGAGCAGGGGCTGGCAGCCCCTGCAACCAGTTTGAACTGAGGTATGCACGAGGACACCAAATGTGCCACCAGCGCAGGACTTCAAAGCACTCTTGGAGTGCACCCACCTAGCCCCAATCCACTAAGGCCTGTCTGGGAGGTGGTAACACCTCCCTGTGACAGGAAACCTATTGTCCAGGCTTCCCCTGCCGGAGTTTCGGTCAGCAGCAGGAGGCCAGACTCGTGTCTGTGGCTGCAGCATCCATTTTGTGATGCCAGGCTCTGTTTAGGTGGTACCGGGTATACCAGTGCTGTCATGTCTCTCCCTCTAGAAGGGTGGGATCATACTCCCACACCAGTTACTGGTGTGGGGGTATGATTCCAAGGTGTTTGACACCAAACACGACATGTTTCCGTGCAGCCATCCCAAAGTTAGCATTTACCGTTTAGATATAATGCACTTAAGAGTATATGGTCAGGCTGCACCACAGACAACCCTGGAGAGGAGATTCCAAAGGCTGCAGAGGGGCTCTGCTCATGCATGGGCACCCTCTCACATAAAACCAAGCACTCTGCCTTCAGGATTGATAAGGCCTGCCATAGGGGTGACTGATAGGTTTCTATGTGCAGTGATAGGTGAGATATAGTGAACCTATATCTCTGTAAGGGGTGCATGCACCACCTTACTCAGGCTGCAGTAGCAGTCCTGTGGTGTCATTTTGGAGGGCCTTCCAGGGGTGGCACAATACATGCTTCAACCCCTGGTAGGCCTCTGGGGTACCTATGCCCTGGGTACATAGTATACCATATACTAGGGACTTATAAGGGCACCCCAGAATCCAATCTGAAGTGTACTTAAGGTTCAGGGAATCAATTTAGAGAGGAAGCAGCTAGGCTGGGGTCCTGGATAGCAGGGCCCCAGCCAGACTAAAGTCGAAAAACAGTGATACACCAGCAAAAAGTGGGCGTAACCATAAGAGGCAGATCCTACTCTCCTACAAGGGATTCAGAAATTTGAAAGAGAGGTGCAGAAAAAAGCAAGAGCAGTGCGGAAAGAACCAACAGAGGTGCAGAAAGAGGTAAGAGGGGTGCAGAAAGCGGCAAGTGAAGTGCAGAAAAAAGTAAAAGAGGTGCAGAAAGATTCAAGAAAAATGCAGAAAAAGGCAAGATAGGTGCAGAAAGAGGCAAAAGAGGTGCACTAAGAGGGAAGAAGTGTACAGAAGGAGGAAAGAGGGGTGCAGAAAGAAGCAAGGGAGGTGCAGAAAGAAGGAAAGAAATGCAGAAAGAAGCAACAGACAAGCAGCAAGAGGGGTGCAGAAAGAGGCAAGAGAAGTGCAGAAAGAAGCAACAGAGGTGCAGAAAGAGGCAAGAGAACTGCAGAAACAGGCAGCAGAGGTGCAGAGAGAGGTAAGATTGGTGCAGATAGAGGCAAGAGAGGTACAGAAAGAGGGAAGACGAGTGCAGAAAGAGGCTACGGGGGGATAGAAAGAAGCAAGAGAGGTGCAGAAAGACGCAAGAGAAGTGCAGAAAGAAGCAACAGAGGTGAAGAAGGAGGCAAGAGAAGTGCAGAAACAGGCAAAAGAGGTACAGAAACAGGCAAAAGAGGTGCGGGAAGAGGGGTGCAGAAAGAGAGAAGAGGGGTGCATACATTTTCAAGAGAGGTGCAGAATGAAGCAAGAGCAGTGCAGAAAGAATCAACAGAGGTGCAGAAAGAGGCAAGAGGGGAGCAGAAAGAGGCAAGAGAAGTGCAGAAAGAAGCAAAAGAGGTGCAGAAAGCGGCAAGAGAACTACAGAAAAAGGCAAGAGAGGTGCACAAAGATGGAAGAAGTGGTGTGCAGAAAGAGGCATGAGGGGTGCAGAAAGAAGCAAGAGAGGTGCAGAAAAAAGAAAGAGAAGTACAGAAAGAAGCAACAGAGATGCAGAAAGAGGCAAGAGAGGTATAGAAACAGGCAGCAGAGGTGCAGAAAGAATGAACAGGGGTGCAGAAAGAGGCAAACGAGGTGCAGAAAGAGAGAAGGATTCAGAAAGAGGCAAGAGGGGTGCAGAAAGAAGCAAGTGAGGTGCAGAAAGAGGCAACAGAGATGCAGAAAGAGGTAAGAGAGGTGCAGAAACAGGCCAGAGAAGTGAGCAAGAGGCTAGAGAATTGCTGAAAGAAGCAACAGAGGTGTAGAAAGAAGCAGGAGAAGTGCAGAAAGAGGCAAGGGAGGTGCAGAAACAGGCAAGAGAGGTGCAGAAAGAGGCAAGAGAACTATTGAAAGAGGTAAGAGAGGTGCAGAAAGAGGGAAGAGGGGTGCAGAAAGAAGCAAGATAAGTGCAGAAAGAAGCAATGCAGAAAGGGGGAACAGGGGGGCAGACAGAGGTAAGAGAGGTACAGAAAGAGGGAAGAGGGTGCAGAAAGAGGCAAGAGGGGTGCAAAAAGAAGCAAGTGAGGTGCAGAAAGAGGCAACAGAGGTGCAGAAAGAGGCAAGAGAGGTGCAGAAAGAGGCAAGAGAAGTACAAAAAGAGGCAAGAGAAGTGCTGAAAGAAGCAACAGAGGTGTAGAAAGAAGCAAGAGAAGTGCAGAAAGAGGCAAGTGAGGTGCAGAAAGAGGCAAGAGAGGTGCAGAAAGAGGCAAGAGAACTACAGAAAGAGACAAGAGAGGTGCAGAAAGAGGGAAGAGGGGTGCAGAAAGATGCAAGAGAAGTGCAGAAAGAGGCAAGAGAGGTGCAGAAAGAGGTAAGAGAGGTGCAGAAAGAGGAGTGCTGAAAGAGGCAAGAGGGATTCAGAAATTTGAAAGAGAGGTGCAGAAAAAAGCAAGAGCAGTGCAGAAAGAACCAACAGAGGTGCAGAAAGAGGCAAGAGGGGTGCAGAAAGAGGCAAGAGATGTGCAGAAAGAGGTGCAGAAAGATTCAAGAAAACTGCAGAAAAACACAAGATAGGTGCAGAAAGAGGCAAGAGAGGTGCTCAAAGAGGGAAGAAGTTTACAGAAGGAGGAAAGAGGGGTGAAGAAAGAAGCAAGGGAGGTGCAGAAAGAAGCAAAGAAGTGCAGAAAGAAGCAACAGAGGTGCAGAAAGAGGCAAGTGGGGTGCAGAAAGAGGCAAGAGAAGTGCAGAAAGAAGCAACAGAGGTGCAGAAAGAGGCAAGAGAACTGCAGAAAAAGGCAGGAGAGGTACAGAAAGAGGCAAGAGAGGTGCACAAAGAGGGAAGAAGGGTACAGAAAGAGGAAAGAGGGGTGCAGAGAGAAGCAAGAGATGTGCAAACTGAAGAAAGAAAAGTGCAGAAAAAAGTAAAAGAGGTGCAGAAAGAGGCAAGAGGGGTGCATAAAGAGGCAAAAGATGTGTAGAAAGAAGCAACAGAGGTGCAGAAAGAGCCAAGAGAGGTACAGAAACAGGCAGCAGAGGTGCAGAGAGAGGTAAGAGGGGTGCAGATAGAGGAAAGAGAGGTGCAGAAAGAGGGAAGACGAGTGCAGAAAGAGGCTACGGGGGATAGAAAGAAGCAAGAGAGGTGCAGAAAGACGCAAGAGAAGTGCAGAAAGAAGCAACAGAGATGACGAAGGAGGCAAGAGAACTGCAGAAACAGGCAAAAGAGGTACAGAAACAGGCAAAAGAGGTGCAGGAAGAGGGGTGCAGGAACAGACAAGAGGGGTGCATAAATTTGCAAGAGAGGTACAGAATGAAGCAAGAGCAGTGCAGAAAGAATCAACAGAGGTGCAGAAAGAGGCAAGAGGGGTGCAGAAAGAGACAAGAGGGGTGCAGAAAGAGGCAATAGGGGTGCAAAAAGAAGCAAGTGAGGTGCAGAAAGAGGCAAGAGAAGTGCAGAAAGAGGCAAGTGAGGTGCAGAAAGAGGCAAGAGAGGTGCAGAAAGAGGCAAGATAACTACAGAAAGAGACAAGAGAGGTGCAGAAAGAGGGAAGAGGGGTGCAGAAAGATGCAAGAGAAGTGCAGAAAGAGGGAACAGAGGTGCAGAAAGAGGTAATAGAGGTGCAGAAATAGGAGTGCTGAAAGAGGCAAGAGGGATGTGAGAAGTTGGCCTGGTATATGCTGTCCACTAGTTATAGTGGCCACCTTGCACCAGTCCAAACGACCTTTATTGATGATAGGTTTAAAGACAACCTTTATTGAAAGCTATCCTAGTGGTAGCTAAGGAGAGCAGCCTTCAGGCTAAGTCTTGAAGGAGTGTTAAGCTGTTTGTTTTACCAGTTATAAGCTCATGAATGACCAAATGAAAGGGGAACCACACCAGGTATATATCTAAACTATATTTATTACTAAACACTACCCAATAGTCTCTTTATGAGGCTAGAGGTCAAAGTACACAAATTACAAGTTAAATAGCACAGTAAATTAGCACAATATACGATTAGCCCTAGGGGCGTACCAAACCATATATTAAGAAAGTGGTATAAGAACCACGACTTGACTAGACACAAGGCCTAGAGCCTGTAGAATCGCTGGGACCCCAAGGTAGTGACACAGGGGACCCATGGGGGCTGTGTGCAGTGTGTGAACACAGCCGCGAGCTCCGTTAAAGTCTATGGGAAAGTCACGGTAAGAGTTTTAGAGTTTAGGGACACTTAGAAATGGACTAGGACCAAACCCTCTTGGACTTAGACAGTTCTAGGGTCAACACCCACGGGAGCACTGGAGTACTCGAGTTACCTCACCCAGGGAAGCCGGGTGCATAGGTGTCAAATGGTGTCGGGTCGCGTCTTTGTTTTCAATGGCAGCCTGCCACGAAGTGCTGCTGCCGGGAAGATGCGAAGTGTCCGAAGAGATCCAAGCCTGGATTGGAGATGAGAAGAACCTGAAAGCAGTGGGGACAGAGTCTGGGTCACTTGCCAGTGACCAGGGGCACGATAGTCGAATGCCCACCGATGTCGGGTGCTTCAGGTGAAAGAGGTGAAGCTTGACTCTTCAGCCACGAGGACCAGGAGGTGTCGACGACAACCAGGAGCTGGATTAGAGCTGTCCCACAAAGGATGTCGAGTGCTGCAGCATTGGTGTCCGGATTGGACACAACAAGCCTTGGCAACAGCAACCCATGCAGGAAGGAGAAAGATGCTTCGGAGCAGACCAGCAAGGTCTGAGGGACTCACCACTTGGTGGAGAGTTAGGGCACATCTGGAGCAACCAGAAACATCCAAAGAAAATCAGAGTTACCTTCACAGGGACCCACCAGTCAACAGACCAGGGATCGCAAAGGAGCCCCAAGCGGAAATGCAGGAAGCGGGCCCATGGAACACTCGTGGAGTGTAGGCTCACAATCTTCGGTGCAGATGGTGCTCGGGGCCTGGGCTACAAGTAACCCTAAGCAGGACTTCAAGAGTCATCGAGAAGTCAATGCACTAGCAAATGAGCTTGGTGACCAGGAGTTCTGGTTCCATGCTACTCACAAGGGCTGCGGGTCTCAGCTTTGCTGGGGACTCGGGACGGCCTCTGAGATGTCTGGAAATCCTCTTCCTGGGCTGCAAGTACTTCAGAGTCCAGCGGGAGCTTCGGAGATGCAGACCAGCAAATGCTTTGTTGGTGCCTGCCAAGCAGGGGAGTCACTTCTTGACCCCAAGGGAGATTTATTCAGTCCTCTAGTCTTGAGTAGAGCATCGCAGTTCCAGGATTCAGTTGCAGAGTTTCGTCCAGGGATATCTAAAGTCCTGTTGCCAGGGTTCCTTACTTATACCTAAGAAAGGGGTTGGACTAACTCTGGGGACCCACCTATGGGAGGGTTTGGAAAGAGGGGTGGCTACACCCATTTCCTTTGTCCTGTTTTATGCCAGAGCAGGGGCTGGCAGCCCCTGCAACCGGTTTGAACTGGGGTATGCACGAGGACACCAAATGTGCCCCCAGTGCAGGACTTCAAAGCACTCTTGGAGTGCCCCCACCTAGCCCCAATCCACTAAGGCCTGTCTGGGAGGTGGTAACACCTCCCTGTGACAGGAAACCTATTGTCCAGACCTCCCCTGCCGGAGTTTCGGTCAGCAGCAGGAGGCCAGACTCGTGTCTGTGGCTGCAGCATCCATTTTGTGATGCGAGGCTCTGTTTAGGTGGTACCGGGTATACCAGTGCTGTCATGTCTCTCCCTCTAGAAGGGTGGGATCATACTCCCACACCAGTTACTGGTGTGGGGGGTATGATTCCAAGGTGTTTGACACCAAACACGACATGTTTCCGTGCAGCCATCCCAAAGTTAGCATTTACCGTTTAGATATAATGCACTTAAGAGTATATGGTCAGGCTGCACCACAGACAACCCTGGAGAGGAGATTCCAAAGGCTGCAGAGGGGCTCTGCTCATGCATGGGCACCCTCTCACATAAAACAAAGCACCCTGCCTTCAGGATTGATAAGGCCTGCCATAGGGGTGACTGATAGGTTTCTATGTGCAGTGATAGGTGAGATATAGTGAACCTATATCTCTGTAAGGGGTGCATGCACCACCTTACTCAGGCTGCAGTAGCAGTCCTGTGGTGTCATTTTGGAGGGCCTTCCAGGGGTGGCACAATACATGCTTCAACTCCTGGTAGGCCTCTGGGGTACCTATGCCCTGGGTACATAGTATACCATATACTAGGGACTTATAAGGGCACCCCAGAATCCAATCTGAAGTGTACTTAAGGTTCAGGGAATCAATTTAGAGAGGAAGCAGCTAGGCTGGGGTCCTGGATAGCAGGGCCCCAGCCAGACTAAAGTCGAAAAACAGTGATACACCAGCAAAAAGTGGGGGTAACCATAAGAGGCAGATCCTACTCTCCTACAAGGGATTCAGAAATTTGAAAGAGAGGTGCAGAAAAAAGCAAGAGCAGTGCGGAAAGAACCAACAGAGGTGCAGAAAGAGGTAAGAGGGGTGCAGAAAGCGGCAAGTGAAGTGCAGAAAAAAGCAAAAGAGATGCAGAAAGATTCAAGAAAAATGCAGAAAAAGGCAAGATAGGTGCAGAAAGAGGCAAAAGAGGTGCACTAAGAGGGAAGAAGTGTACAGAAGGAGGAAAGAGGGGTGCAGAAAGAAGCAAGGGAGGTGCAGAAAGAAGGAAAAAAATGCAGAAAGAAGCAACAGACGAGCAGAAAGAGGCAAGAGGGGTGCAGAAAGAGGCAAGAGAAGTGCAGAAAGAAGCAACAGAGGTGCAGAAAGAGGCAAGAGAGGTGCAGAAAGAGGCAAGAGAACTGCAGAAAAAGGCATGAGAGGTGCAGAAAGAGGGAAGAAGGGCACAGAAAGAGGAAAGAGGGGTTCAGAGAGAAGCAAGAGAGGTGCAGAATGAAGAAAGAGAAGTGCAGAAGGAAGTAAAAGAGGTGCAGAAAGAGGCAAGAGGGGTGCATAAAGAGGCAAGAGATGTGTAGAAAGAAGCAACAGAGGTGCAGAAAGAGCCAATAGAGGTACAGAAACAGGCACCAGAGGTGCAGAGAGAGGTAAGAGGGGTGCAGATAGAGGGAAGAGAGGTGCAGAAAGAGGGATGATGAGTGCAGAAAGAAGCTACGGGGTATAGAAAGAAGCAAGAGAGGTGCAGAAAGACACAAGAGAAGTGCAGAAAGAAGCAACAGAGGTGCAGAAGGAGGCACGAGAACTGCAGGAACAGGCTAAAGAGGTACAGAAACAGACAAAAGATGTGCAGAAAGAGGGAAGAGGGGTGCAGAAAGAGGCAAGAGCAGTGCAGAAAGAACCAACAGAGGTGCAGAAAGAGGCAAGAGGGGTGCAGAAAGAGGCAAGAGAAGTGCAGAAAGAAGCAAAAGAGGTGCAGAAAGAGGCACGAGAACTACAGAAAAAGGCAAGAGAAATGCAGAAAGAGGCAAGAGAGGTGCACAAAGACGGAAGAAGTGGTGTGCAGAAAGAGGCAAGAGGGGTGCAGAAAGAAGCAAGAGAGGTGCAGAAAGAAGAAAGAGAAGTGCAGAAAGAAGCAACAGAGATGCAGAAAGAGGCAAGAGAGGTGCAGAAACAGGCAGCAGAGGTGCAGAAAGAAGGAACAGGGGTGCAGAAAGAGGCAAAAGTGGTGCAGAAAGAGGGAAGAAGGATTCAGAAAGAGGCAAGAGGGGTGCAGAAAGAAGCAAGTGAGGTGCAGAAAGAGGCAACAGAGATGCAGAAAGAGGCATGAGAGGTGCACAAAAAGGGAAGAAGTGTACAGAAGGAGGAAAGAGGGGTGCAGAAAGAAGTAAGGGAGGTGCAGAAAGAAGGAAAGAAGTGCTGAAAGAAGCAACAGACGTGCAGAAAGAGGCAAGAGGGGTGCAGAAAGAGGCAAGAGAAGTGCAGAAAGAAGCAACAGAGGTGCAGAAAGAGGCAAGAGAACTGCAGAAAAAGGCAGGAGATGTGCAGAAAGAGGCAAGAGAGGTGCACAAAGAGGGAAGAAGGGTACAGAAAGAGAAAAGAGGGGTGCAGAGAGAAGCAAGAGAGGAGCAGAACGAAGAAAGAAAAGTGTAAAAGAAGTAAAAGAGGTGCAGAAAGAGGCAAGAGGGGTGCATAAAGAGGCAAGAGATGTGTAGAAAGAAGCAACAGAGGTGCAGAAAGAGCCAAGAGAGGTGCAGAAACAGGCAGCAGAGGTGCAGAGAGAGGTAAGAGGGGTGCAGATAGAGGGAAGACGAGTGCAGAAAGAGGCTACGGGGGTATAGAAAGAAGCAAGAGAGGTGTAGAAAGACACAAGAGAAGTGCAGAAAGAAGCAACAGAGGTGCAGAAGGAGGCAAGAGAAATGCAGGAACAGGTAAAAGAGGTACAGAAACAGGCAAAAGAGGTGCAGAAAGAGGGAAGAGGGGTGCAGAAAGAGACAAGAGGGGTGCAGAAATTTGCAAGACAGGTGCAGAATGAAGCAAGAGCAGTGCAGAAAGAACCAACAGAGGTGCAGAAAGAGGCAAGAGGGGTGCAGAAAGAGGCAAGAGAAGTGCAGAAAGAAGCAAAAGAGGTGCAGAAAGAGGCACGAGAACTACAGAAAAAGGCAAGAGAAATGCAGAAAGAGGCAAGAGAGGTGCACAAAGACGGAAGAAGTGGTGTGCAGAAAGAGGCAAGAGGGGTGCAGAAAGAAGCAAGAGAGGTACAGAAGAAGAAAGAGAAGTGCAGAAAGAAGCAACAGAGATGCAGAAAGAGGCAAGAGAGGTGCAGAAACAGGCAGCAGAGGTGCAGAAAGAAGGAACAGGGGTGCAGAAAGAGGCAGAAAGAGGGAAGAAGGATTCAGAAAGAGGGAAGAAGGATTCAGAAAGAGGCAAGAGGGGTGCAGAAAGAAGCAAGTGAGGTGCAGAAAGAGGCAACAGAATTGCAGAAAGAGGCAAGAGAAGTGCATAAAGAGGCAAGAGAATTGCTGAAAGAAGCAACAGATGTGTAGAAAGAAGCAGGAGAAGTGCAGAAAGAGGCATTGGAGGTGCAGAAACAGGCAATACAACTATACAAAAAGGTAAGAGAGGTGCAGAAAGAGGGAATAGGGATGCAGAAAGAGGCAACAGGGTTATAGAAAGAAGCAAGAGAGGTGCAGAAAGAAGCAAGAGAAGTGCAGAAAGAAGCAATGAAGAAAGGGGGAACAGGGGGCAGACAGATTTAAGAGATGTACAGAAAAAGGGAAGAGGGGTCCAGAAAGAGGCAAGTGGGGTGCAGAAAGAAGCAAGTGAGGTGCAGAAAGAGGCAACAGAGGTGCAGAAAGATGCAAGAGAGGTGCAGAAAGATGGATGAGAGGTGCAGTAAGATGCAAGAGGGGTATAGAAAGAAGCAAGAGAGGTGCAGAAAGAAGCAAGAGAAGTGCAGAAAGAACCAACAGAGGTGCGGAAAGAGGCAAGAGGGTGCATAAAGAGGCAAGAGAAGTGCAGAAAGAAGCAACAGAGGTACAGAAAGATGCAAGAGTGGTGCAGAAAATGGCAAGAGAGGTACAGAAAGAGGGAAGAGGGGTGCAGAAAGAAGCAAGAGAGGTGCAGAAAGAAGCAACAGAGGTGCAAAAAGAGGCAAGAGAAGTGCAGAAAGAGTCAAGAGTGGAGCAGAAAGAGGCAAGAGAGGTGAAGAAGAGGGAAGACGAGTACAGAAAGAGGCAACAGGAGGAAAGAAAGAGGCTAGATGGGTGCAGAAAGACGCAAGAGAAGTGCAGAAAGAAGCAACAGAGATGCAGAAGGAGGCAAGAGTACTGCAGAAAGAAGCAAAAGAGGTGCAGAAAGAGGCAAGAGAACTACAGAAAAAGGCAAAAGAGGTTCATAAAGAGGCTAGAGAAGTGTGTAGAAAGAGGAAAGAGCGGGGCAGAAATAAGCAAGAGAGGTGCAGAAAGAAGAAAGAGAAGTGCAGAAAGAAGCAACAGAGGTGCAGAAAGAGTCAAGGGGGTTGCAGAAAGAGGCAAGAGAAGTGCAGAAAAAAGCAAGTGAAGTGAAGAAAGAAGCAACAGTTGTGCAGAAAGATGCAAAAGAACTGCAGAAAGAGGCAGGAGAGGTGCAGAAAGAGGCAAGAGAGGTGCAGAAAGAAGCAAGAAAGGTGCAGAAAGAAGCAAGAGAAGTGCAGAAAGAACCAACAGAGGTGCAGAAAGAGGCAAGAGGGTTGATAAAGAGACAAGAGAAGTGCAGAAAGAAGCAACAGAGGTGCAGAAAGAGGCAAGAGATGCGGAAAGATGCAATAGAGGTGCAGAAAGAGGTAAGAGAGGTACAGAAAGAGGGAAGAAGGGTGCAGAAAGAAGCAAGAGAGGTGCAGAAAGAAGCCAAGAGAAGTGCAGAAAGAAGTAAGAGAGGTGCAGAAAGAGGTAAGAGGGGTACAAAAAGAGGCAGGAGAGGTGCAGAAAGAGGGAAGACGAGGTCAGAAAGAGGCTACGGGGGTATAGAAAGAAGCAAGAGAGGTACAGAAAGAAGCAAGAGAAGTGCAGAAAGAAGCAACAGAGATGCAAAAAGAGGCAAGAGATATGCAGAAAGAGGTAAGAGAGGTGCAGAAAGAGGCAAGAGAGGTGAAGAAAAAGGGAAGACGAGTACAGAAAGAGGCAACAGGTGGAAAGAAAGAGGCTAGATGGGTGCAGAAAGACGCAAGAGAAGTGCAGAAAGAAGCAACAGAGATGCAGAAGGAGGCAAGAGTACTGCAGAAAGAAGCAAAAGAGGTGCAGAAAGAGGCAAGAGAACTACAGAAAAAGGCAAGAGAGGTTCATAAAGAGGCTAGAGAGGTGCACAAAGAGGGAAGAAGTGTGTAGGAGAGTAGGATCTGCTTCACATGGGTACCCCCACTTTTTGCTGATGCTTCACTGTTTTTCGACATTAGTCTGGCTGGGGCCCTGCTAATCAGAACCCCAGCCTAGCTGCTTCCTCTCTAAAATGGTTTCCAGGTGCCTTAGGCACATCACTGATTGGAATCTGGAGTGCCCTTATAAGTCCCTAGTATATGGTATACTATGTACCAAGGGCATAGGTACCTCAGAGGCCTACCAGGGGCTGCAGCATGTATTATGCCACCCCTGGAAGGCCATCCAAACTGACACCACAGGTCTGCTACTGCAGTTACTGTGATATAGGTTACCTATATCACTAAATACATACACACATATAAACCTATAAGTCACTCCTATGGCAGGCCTTATCAATCCTGAAGGCAGAGTGCGTGGTTCCTATGTGAGAGGGTGCCCCTGCATGAACAGGGCCCCTCTGCAGCGTTCGGAGACCCTTCTCTGATGCTGTTTGTAGTGCAGCCTGACCATATACTCTTAAGCGCATTATAACCTCGCGTTAAATGCTAACTTTGGAATGGCTGCACCTAAACATGTCGTGTTTGGTGTCAAACATCTTGGAATACTACCCCCAGCCAATTATGGCGGCGGGGTAGCATTCCACCCTTCTAGAGGGAAAGACATGTTAACTCTGGCTAGCCTGGTAACTTCTTTCCAAAGCCCTGGCATCACAAAATGGATGCTGCTGCCACAGACACGAGTTTGGCCTCCTGCTGCTGGACGAAACTCCGGCAGGGGAGGCCTGGACAATAGGTTTCCTGTCCCAGGGAGGTGTGACCACCTCCCCAGACAGGATAATGTGTATTGGGGCTGGGCGGGAGCACTTTCGGGTGCTTTGAAGTCCTGCACTGGGGGCACACTTGGTGTCCCTGTGCATACCCCAGTTCAAACCGGATCAGGGGCTTGCAGCCCCTGCTTTGGCGCGAACTGGACAAAGGGAAAGGGGTGTAGCCACCCCTCTGCCCTGACCCACCCATAGGTGGGGCCACAGAGTAGTCCAACCCCTAAACTTAGTATAAGTATAGGAACCCAGTCCTTAGGACTTTAGATTATCCCTGGACGAAACTCTGAAACTGAATCCTGGACCTTCGATGCTCTACTCACGATTAGAGGACAGAAGAATCTCCCTTGGGGTCAAGGAGTGACTCCCCTGCTTTGCAGGCACCGAAGAAGCATCTGTCTGGTTCGCATTTCTGAAGCTCCCGTCAGACGCCGAAGTCATCGCATCACCAGAGGTGGATTCTTAGACTTCCCCAAGGCTACCCTGATAACCCCAGCAAAGCTGAGGCCCGTAGTTATCGTGGGTGATGTGAGACTGTGACCCCTGGACACTGAGCACATTTGCAAGTGCATCCTCTTCTGGGTCTCCCACGAAGTCGTGCTTTGGGCTCCTAGTAGCCCTAGCCTCCAGCACCAACTGCACCGAAGATCACTGGCCTCCACTCCACGAGTGTCCTGTGAGCCAGATCCACGTGCAATGTCTCAAGGCTCCTTCGCGGTCACTAGCCCATTGGCTAGTAGCCCTTAACGAAGGCCAATCTTTTCCTTACTTGGAATCATGGTTGCTCCAGGCCTGCCCTCACTTACTCTTGCTGGGTGAGTTCCCCAGACCTTGCTGGTCTGCACCATCGATGATCTTCCTCTGCACCAAGACTTGCCGTTGCCAAGGCTTGTTGGGTCCAATCTGGTCGCCAATACCTCAGCACTCGACAAACATCGTGTACCAGCCCGAATCCTGCTCCTGGTCGCCGACAACGCCTCCTGGACCTCGTGGCTGAAGAGTCAAGACGACTGTCAACACACCTGAAGCACTCGACATCGGTGGGCATCTGTCCATCGCCTTCCTGGTCACAGGCTAGTGACCCAGACTCTGTCCCCTCTGCTTTCAGGTTCTTCAGAACTCCGATCCACTCTTGGATCCACCCGGACACTTTCCACTTGGTCGCCAGCAGCACTTTGCAGCAGATCGCCATTCAAATCGACGACGAAACCCGACCCCGAAAGGCACCTATGCACAAGGCTTCCCTGGGTGAGGTAACACGAGTACTCCAGTGCTCCCATGGGTAGAGACTCTTCAAAGTCCTAGATCTCAAAGGGTTTGCTCCAAGTCCTCCTTTAAGTGTCCCTTTTCTTTAATTTCCCGATCACGACTTTCTCCATAGAAGTCAACGGCGTATCGCGGTTGTGTATTTACACTGCACGCGTCCCCCGTGGGTCCCCTGTGTCACTACCTTGGGTGGTTCCTTGTGGTCCAAGCACTTCTAGAGGCTCTAGGCCTAGTGTCTAGTTCAGTCGTGGTTCTTATACCACTTTATTGGTATATGGTTTGGTACGCCCGTAGGGCCCAAACGTGTATTTGTGCTATTACTGTGTTTAAATAACTTCTAACTTATGTACTTCGAACTCTAGCCTCATAAAAAGACTAGAGGGGTGTGTTTAGCAATAAATACATATATTTTGAATATATACCTGGTGTGGTGCTCTTTCATTTGGTCACTCAAGAGATTATAGACTGGTAAAACAAGCTGCTTTACATTCCTTCAAGACTTAGCCTGAAGGCTGCTCTCCATAGCTACCACTAGGATAGCTTTCAATAAGGTTGTCTTTAACCTATCTCCAATAAGGGGTTGTTTGGACTGGTGCAAGGTGCCCACTATAATTAGTGGACAGCATATACCAGGGCAACTTCTCACATTGGTGTGCAGCGTGTGGGATTCCAGCTTGCTATTGTTTTACCAGATAATCTCAATTGAATTGATCAACTGAAAACCACTAAAGGTACCTGAGGTACATATAATTTAAGCTTAGAATACAGTAAGTTCTACTGAACTTAGAGTTGTGTGTTAAGGGATAGCACAACTGTAGGAGAGTAGGATCTGCCTCTTATGTTGCCCCCACTTTTTTTCTGACGTTAGCACTGGTTTCTGGCTATAGTCTGGCTGGGTCCCTGCCAATCAGGGCCCCAGCCTCTCTGTTCTCTCTAAACGACATGGAGTGCACTCTAGGTGCACTAGTGATTGGATACTGTGGTGCCTTATGAGTCCCTAGTATATGGTACCTTAGGTGCCAAGGGCATAGGTACTTCACAGGCCTACCAGGGGCTGCAGCATGTGTTATGCCACCCCTGGGAAGCAGTCTAAATCTGACACCACAGGCCTGCTACTGCAGCCTGGGTGAGGTGGTGCTAGCACCCCTCACTGAGATATAGGTTTCCTATATCTCTCCTGCACACACATATAAACCTATCAGTCACCCCTAAGGCAGGCCCTATCAATCCTGAGGGCAGGGTGCTTGGCTTCTATGTGAGGGGGTGCCTCTGCATGAGCAGGGCCCCTCTGCAGTTCTCAGAGTCCATTCTCTGGTGCTGTTTGTGGATGCGGTTAAACCATATACTCTTAAGTGCATTATATCCTCGCGGTAAATGCTAACTTTGGAATGGCTGCATCAAAACATGTCGTGTTTGGTGTCAAACATCTTGGAATACTACCCCCCGCCAATCTTGGCGGCGGGGGTAGCATTCCACCCTTCTAGAGGGATAAGACATGTACCTGCTGTGGAAACGCGGTAGAATCCTAAAGAGCCCTGGCATCACAAAATGGATGCCACCAGTCACAGACACTGGGCTGCCCTCCTGCTGATGACCGAAACTCGCAGTGGAGGAAGCCCAACAATAGGCATCCTGTCACAGGGAGGTGTAACCACCTTCCAGACAGGGTTTAGTGTATTGGGGCTGGGTGGGTGCACTCTTAGAGTGCTTTGAAGTCCTGCACTGGGGAGCAGAAGGCTCCTCTGTGCATATGCCAGTTCAAACCAGCTCAGGGGCTACCTGCCCCTGCTCTGGCGCGAAACTGGACAAAGGGAAGTGGGTGTAGCCACCCCTCCCTTGACCCTCCCATAGGTGGGGTCATAGAGCTAGTCCATCCCCTCTTTTTAGTATAAGAGGGGGAACCTTGCCATTGCAAAGCAGATAACCCCTGGACGACGCTCTACAGAAGAATCCTGGCCCTTCGACGTTCCACTACCTTTGGAAGACAGAAGAATCTCCCTTGGAGTCAAGGAGTGACTCCCCTGCTTGGCAGGCACCAAAAACAACAACGACTGTCGCAAACTACGCCGCTCCCGCCGGAGTCCGAAGTCCCTGCAGCCCAAGAAGTAGATTTCCTGACTTCTCCAAGGCCATCGTGAGTCCCCAGCGAAGCTGAGGCAAGTGGACCCCACGAGTAATGAGGAACCGCGACCCCTGGGTACCGTGCACTATTGTCAAGTGCAACCCCTTCACAACGTTCTACGAACCTGTGCTTTGGACTACGTGTGTTCCCGACCTCCAGCAGGAATCTCTCCGAAGATCAGAGGCCTACACCGTCCCGAGTGACCGTGGGCCCCTGTTGAGTGATTCCGCCCGAGGTGTCTTCGCGATCCCTTGCCCGCTGGCTTGTGGGTCCCCAGAAGACTTCTTAAAGAAACCAAAGGGCTCCCCTGGTTGCTCCAGGCCTGCCCTGACTTACCCTCGCTGGGTGAGTTCCACAAACCTTGCTGGTCTGTGCCATCGACTTTTCTTCATCTCCCCGAGACTTGCTGCTGCCAAGGCTTGTTGGCTCCTATCGAGTTGCCGACACCGCAGTCAGCTGCAGACGTCGAGGAACACACGGAATCCAGCTCCTGGTCGTCGTCGACACCTCCTGGACCACGTGGCTGAAGAGTCAAGGCACCCACAACCGACCTGAATCAACCGACGACGGTGGGCATCCATCTTCCTTGCCCCGGGTCACTGCCAAGTGACTTTGAACACTGTCTCCTCTGCTTTCAGGTCATCCTTCTTCAGAATCCAGGCTTGGATTCCACCGGACACTTCTTCAGCTCCCGCAAGCAGCAAGTCTTCTTTGTTCGCCATTGAAAACGACGCCGCGACCCGACACCAAAGGACACCTATGCACCCGGCTTCCCTGGGTGAGGTAACTCCAGCACTACGGTGCTCCTGTGGGTGTGGGCCCTAGAACTACTTACCCTGTAAGTGACTTGCTTGTAGGTTCTCCCGAAGTATCCTAGAACTCTTAATTTCCAACCGCGACTTGCCCCATTGAAGTCAACGGCGATCCGCGCCTGTGTATCCACACTGCACGCGTCCCCGTGGGTCCTTTACTTACCTGCCTTGGGTGGTTTTGTGAGGCCCCAGCACTTCTGAAGGCCCTAGGCCTTGTCTCCCTGCAAGTCGTTGTTTCTAAGTCTCTTACTTAGTATATGGTCTGGTACGCCCCTAGGGCCCCAGCCATATTTTGTGCTTAACTTATTGGGAAACGTTGATTTGTGCATATGTTTATCTTCTAATCTCATAAAGAGATTAGTAGAGAGTTATTTAGAAATAAATACATATATATTTGATATATATACCTGTGTGGTGTCTTTTCATTTGGTGATTCAAGAGATTATATGGTAAAACAAGCTGCTTTACATTCCTCCGAGACTTAGCCTGAAGGCTGCTCTCCACAGCTACCACTAGGATAGCTTTCTTTAAAAGGTTGTCTTAAACCTATCTACCATAAGAGTCGATTTGCCCTGGTGCAAGGTGTCCACTTTAATTAGTGAACAGCATATACCAGGCCAACTTCTCACATTGGTGGGCAGCGTGTGGGATTCCAGCTTGCCATTGTTTTACCAGAAAATCTCTATTTGAATTACTAACTGAAAACCATTATAGGTACTCAAGGTACATATAAAGTCAAGCTTAGTATCAATAAGTTCTACTGAACTTAGAGCTGTGTGCCAAGGGATAGCACACCCTTTCCACAGCTCAAGCTAGGATCAGTAGGCCACAAACTAGTGTAGGTAGTACAACACTGCACAACACTAGAATGTCCTTAAAGGGTGGACCCAGTGGATCCACTCAGCCTCAGTATAAGGACATGGCTTTCTCTGACTTGAGAGCCATGTGTGTTGACAGACACCTGAGGCTAGGACAGAGTCCCTCAACCCTGCACCTGATAGATCTGCTAACAGCAGATGACCTTAGATTGGCTCTAGGAGCTAAAGGGTTTGAATCAGTGGGTGGGTCAGTCATAGTATCTGGGTCAGATGATGAAAATCAGAATGACCAAGACTCTGTGATTGAAGGGCCAGGCTCCAAGGGGCCTGAAAAGGACAGAGGAATTCTCCCTAAGAGAACTGACAGAGAGGAGGAGAGGCACAGATCCCCTTCCAGGGAATCTGACCACTCTTATCACTCTGGCAGAGAATTTGTCCAGCAGAGGAGCTCATACTTTTCCTTAAGAGAGACCTCCTCTGAGAGAAGGTGCAAACTGCTCCAGTATGAGGAAGCCAGAGTGGCCCTCAGAACCAAGCAGTTGGCACTGGATAGGGAAGCCCTGGAGATCCAGAGAGCTTCTAGAAAAGAGGGGTTAGAACCCCCTGGTGGCAGCAACAGTGTCCCTAGAGGCAGAGAATATATTCCTGACCATAGGAACCTGAGCAAGGTTGTTCCTCCCTACCAGAGTGGGGATGATATCCACAAGTGGATAACTGCTATGGAGAGGGCCTGTAGAGTACAGCAGGTCCCCCAAAAGCAGTGGGCAGCAATCTTGTGGCTCTCCTTTTCAGATAAAGGAAGAGACAAGCTCCTCACTGTTAGAGAGGAGGATGCTGATGATTATGAGGTCCTGAAGAGTGCACTGATAGATGGGTTTGGCTTAACCACTGAGCAGTACAGGTTGAAGTTCAGAGATACCCAGAAGGCACAGACTCAGGACTGGACTGACTTTGTTGATTGTGCAACCAAGGCTCTAGAGGGTTGGCTGGTTGGCAGTAGGGTTACTGATTTCAAGGGATTGTATAATCTGATGATGAGAGAACAGATCCTAAATAATTGCCAGAACCAGTTGTTGCATCAGTACCTGGTGGACTCTGATCTGACCTCTCCCCAAGAATTGGGAAAGAAGGCAGACAAATGGGTCAGAACCAGGGTGAGGCAGAAAACCCAGAACCAAGGGGGTGACACTAAGAAGCAAGATCCTAAAGGCTCTGAGAAAGGTGGGGATAAGTCAAAAGACCAGAAGTCTTCACAAGGGCCCCAAAAATCTGCATCTGGTGGGGAGTCACAGTCCAACAAGGGAAAAGGCCAAAAGAAGCCCTGGTGCAAATTCTGTAAACAGAAAGGGCACTGGACTTCTGATTGTACCAAGTCCAAAGACCAAACCACCACCACTCCTGCCCCTAAGGCAACTGTGCCCCCTAGCTCAGCTACTGGTGGAGGTGGTACGCAGAATAAGGGTGTAGTAGGGTTGACCCTGGGTTCTGAAGTGGATTCTGACCTAGTCAGAGTGACCACTCAGGCAATGCTGATTTGTGAGGGAAACATTGATATGTCCTTCCTAGTAAGCCCCAGTAATCTGGGCAAGTACAAACAGCAGCCATTGATAAATGGCAAACAGGCTTTGGCATTTAGGGACACAGGTGCTAGTGTCACCATGGTGGCAGAGGACCTAGTGGACCCTGGACAGATCATCCTGGGTGAAATGTACCAGGTGACCAATGCAAGCAATGTCCAGACCAACCATAGTCTGGCAGTTGTGAATTTCTCCTGGGGAGGGGTAACTGGCCTCAAGAAGGTTGTAGTCAGTGCAGACCTCCCTGTAGAATGTCTGTTGGGCAATGATCTAGAGACTTCAGCCTGGTCTGAAGTAGAGTTATGGACTCATGCTGAGATGTTGGGCATCCCTGCAGAGGTATTTGCTGTGACCAGGTCACAAGCAAGAATGCATAACACTGAACCAGCTCTGGATCCTGGAACAATGGACCAGATGCTTCCCAAGAGGAGGAGCAGTAGGGTTAAGGCAGTGCCTTCCCCTCTGTCTCAGATCAAAGATTCACTTCCAGAGGGAGGTGAAGCAGAACCTGAAGAAGGAACTGCCCCAGAGGGACTTGAACCTGACCAGGTTGAGTTCTTGGGGGCAGGGGGCCCTTCTAGGGAAGATCTGAGTAAGGAGCAACAGTGCTGCCCCTCTCTTGAACCCCTCAGACAGCAGGCTGCTGCTGAGGCTGCTGGGAGTGCTAGTGGGTCCCATAAAGTTTATTGGGATGAGGAACTCCTATATTCTGAGGGTAGAGACCCAGCCCCTGGAGCCACCAGGAGGTTGGTAATACCTCAGAAGTTTAGGGGTTCCTCTTGACCTTAGCACATGATATCCCTTTAGCAGGTCACTTGGGCCAAAACAAGACCTGGGACAGGCTTGTTCCACATTTTCATTGGCCACATATGTCAGAGGACACAAAGGAGTTTTGTCGCTCCTGTGTCACTTGCCAAGCCAGTGGTAAGGCAGGTGGCACAACAAAGGCCCCCTGATACCACTACCTGTGGTGGGGGTACCCTTTGAAAGGGTAGGGATTGACATTGTTGGTCCCCTTGACCCTCAGACTGCATCTGGGCACAGATTTATCCTGGTGGTAGTGGATCATGTCACCAGGTACCCAGAGGCAATTCCCTGAGGACCACCACAGCACCTGTGGTGGCAAGAGCCCTCATTGGAGTTTTCTCCAGAGTGGGTTTTCCAAAGGAGGTCATTTCTGACAGAGGTACCAACTTCATGTCAGGATATCTGAAAGCAATGTGGAAGGAGTGTGGTGTAACTTATAAGTTCACCACCCCTATCACCCACAATGCAATGGTTTAGTTGAACGCTTCAACAAAACCTTGAAAGGAATGATTAAAGGACTCCCAGAGAAGCTTAGGCGGAAATGGGACCTTCTTCTTCCTTGCCTGTTGTTTGCCTACAGAGAGGTTCCACAGAAGGGGGTTGGTTACAGCCCATTTGAGCTTCTGTTTGGGCATCCTGTGAGAGGTCCACTATGTTTGGTAAAAGAGGGCTGGGAGTTACCTCTCAAGCCCCCAAACAAGATGTGATGGACTATGTACTTGGTCTCCGCTCCCGGATGGCAGAGTACATGAAAAAGGCAACCAAAAACCTGGAGGCCAGCCAAGAATTGCAAAAAGCTTGGCATGACCAAAGGCTGTGCTGACTGTATACCAGCCAGGACAGAAAGTGTGGGTGTTGGAGCCTGTGGCCCCAGCAGCCCTCCAGGACAAGTGGAGTGGCCCCCATACAATAGTTGAACAGAAGGGAGAAGTCACCTATCTGGTGAATCTTGGAACTCCCAGGAGCCCCCTAAGGGTGCTTCATGTCAACAGATTAAAGCCATATGTTGACAGGGCTGACATGGGCTTGCTCATGGCAACTGATGAGGACCAGGAGGAGGAGAGTGACCCTCTCCCTGACCTGCTCTCTCAGAACCCTGATGATGGGTCAGTAGATGGTGTTGCTTTGGCAAGCAGCCTCACTGACCAACCGACGACAGTGGGCATCCATCTTCCTTGCCCCGGGTCACTGCCAAGTGACTTTGAACACTGTCCCCTCTGCTTTCAGGTCATCCTTCTTCAGAATCCAGGCTTGGATTCCACCGGACACTTCTTCAGCTCCCGCAAGCAGCAAGTCTTCTTTGTTCGCCATTGAAAACGACGCCGCGACCCGACACCAAAGGACACCTATGCACCCGGCTTCCCTGGGTGAGGTAACTCCAGCACTATGGTGCTCCTGTGGGTGTGGGCCCTAGAACTACTTACCCTGTAAGTGACTTGCTTGTAGGTTCTCCCGAAGTATCCTAGAACTCTTAATTTCCAACCGCGACTTGCCCCATTGAATTCAACGGCGATCCGCGCCTGTGTATCCACACTGCACGCGTCCCCCGTGGGTCCTTTACTTACCTGCCTTGGGAGGTTTTGTGAGGCCCCAGCACTTCTGAAGGCCCTAGGCCTTGTCTCCCTGCAAGTCGTTGTTTCTAAGTCTCTTACTTAGTATATGGTCTGGTACGCCCCTAGGGCCCCAGCCATATTTTGTGCTTAACTTATTGGGAAACGTTGATTTGTGCATATGTTTATCTTCTAATATCATAAAGAGATTAGTAGAGAGTTATTTAGAAATAAATACATATATATTTGATATATATACCTGTGTGGTGTCTTTTCATTTGGTGATTCAAGAGATTATATGGTAAAACAAGCTGCTTTACATTCCTCCGAGACTTAGCCTGAAGGCTGCTCTCCACAGCTACCACTAGGATAGCTTTCTTTAAAAGGTTGTCTTAAACCTATCTACCATAAGAGTCGATTTGCCCTGGTGCAAGGTGTCCACTTTAATTAGTGAACAGCATATACCAGGCCAACTTCTCACAACAACCCTTTCTACAACTCAAGAGAGTTTAGTAGGCCACACTAGAGTAGGTAGTGCATACACCACACCACACTAGTAACGTCTTTAAGGGTAGGATCTAAAGAATCCTTGCAGGAAGCCACTGAGCTTCCACCCTCCAAGTATGATACACTCCCATTCTTGGAATTGAGAGCATTATGTAACTTGAAAAAATTAAGGACAGGCCAAAGTCCCACCACCCAACACCTTAAAGAGTTGTTGGTGGCTTATGACCTTAGTAAGCCCTTGGGGACTGAAGGGGTAGGAGCTGAGGGTGGGGCAAAAGAGGAGGAAGGGGCCAGGGGTACCAATGCCCCCAGCCCCCCCTCTGAAACTGGCCAGGAGGGCGACAATGGCCCTGACCTGGATAATCCAATCCCTCCTGAGGAAGATGGAGAGGATGATCAGGATGATCCCCACTTTGTCCCCCCAGGAAGGATTATGAGTGTGCCCAGAAAGTCTAGATCTCCTTCTCAGGAGTCTAACCACTCTGGCACCTCAATAGGAGCTCTGTCTCATCTCATAGGAGGGAATCCTCTCATGAGAGAAGAAAGAGGCTGGTTCAATATGAGGAAGCTCAGCTTGAAATCAGAAAACAGCAACTAGCTATAGACAGGGAGTCCCTAGATCTCTTTAGAGAGAGAAGAAAGTTGGGACTAGAGTCCCATGGTGGCAGCCATGTCCCTAGAGATAGGGAAAGGTCCTATGACCATAGGAACCTGAGCAAGATTGTCCCTCCCTACCAGAGTGGGGATGACATCCACAAGTGGATAACTGCTCTAGAGAGGGCCTGTAAAGTACAGAAGGTCCCTCAGGAGCAGTGGGCAGCAATCTTGTGGCTCTCCTTTGCAGACAAAGGTAGAAATAAGCTCCTCACTGTTAGAGAGGAGGATGCTGATAATTACAAGGTCTTGAAGAGTGCTCTTATTGATGGGTTTGGCCTAACCACTGAACAGTACAGGTTGAAGTTCAGAGATACCCAAAAGCACAGACTCAAGACTGGGTAGACTATGTGGATTGTTCTGCCAAGGCTCTGGAAGGCTGGTTGATGGGCAGTAAGGTGTGTGACTTCTCAGGATTGTACAATCTGATAATGAGGAGCAGATTCTTAATAACTGTCAAAATTAGCTGTTGCATCAATACCTGGTAGACTCTGATCTGACCTCTCCCCAAGAATTGGGAAAGAAGGCAGACAAATGGGTCAGAACCAGGGTGAAGCAGAAGGTACAGAACCAAGGTGGGGAAACCAAGAAGCAAGATGCTAAGAACTCTGAAAAGGGTGGGGAGAAGGGTAAAGATCAAAAGTCTTCATCAGGCCCCCAAAAATCTTCTTCAGGTGGGGATTCCAGTCTACCAAAGGGAAAGGCCAAAGAAAACCATGGTGCAAGGTCTGTAAGCAAAAGACCCACTGGACCAGTGATTGCACCAAGTCCAAAGACTCAAGTCCAGCACCCACCAATGCCCCTAAGGCACCTGTTCCCCCTAGTACAGTTGGTGGGCGTGCTCCAGCCAAGGGTTTAGTAGGGTTCACCCTGGGTACTGAGTTGGGCTCTGACCTAGTCAGAGAACTGACTCAGGCTGTGTTAGTCTGTGATGGAGGCATGGATGTGACCTCCTCTGTGAGTCCCAGTAATCTGGGCAAGTACAGACAACAGCCTTTAATCAATGGACGTGAGGCTTTGGCATTTAGGGACACAGGGGCAAGTGTCACAATGGTGACACAAGACCTTGTGAATCCTGGGCAAGTTATACTTGGTGAGATGTACCAAGTGACCAATGCTAGCAATGTCAGAACAGACCATACTCTGGCAGTTGTTAACTTCTCCTGGGGAGGGGTAACTGGCCTTAAGAAGGTTGTGGTGAGTGCAAACCTACCAGTCGAATGCTTGCTTGGCAATGACTTAGAGACTTCTGCTTGGGCAGAAGTGGAGCTCGGGACCCATGCAGAAATGCTGGGGATCCCTGCAGATGTGTTTGCTGTGACCAGGTCACAAGCCAAAATGTCTAGCACTGAACAGGCCTTGGATTCTGGAAGAATGGACCAAGTGCCTTCCAAGAGGAGGGGTAGTAGGGTTAAGGCAGTGCCTTCCCCTTGGCTCAGGAGGAGGATCAGTCCCTTGAGGGGATGATCTCAGCCCTGAAGAAGGAACTGTCCCAGAGGAACTTGAACCTGACCAGGTTGAGTTCTTGGGGACAGGGGGACCTTCTAGGGCAGATCTGAGCCAGGAGCAGCAGAGCTGCCCCTCCTTGAACCCCTCAGACAGCAAGCTGCTGCTGAGGCTGCTGGTAAAGCTAGTGGTCCCCATACAGTGTATTGGGATGATGGACTCCTGTACTCAGAGAGTAGAGACCCCAAGCCTGGTGCTACCAGGAGGTTGGTTATACCTCTGAAGTTCAGGGGCTTCCTATTGACCCTAGCCCATGATATTCCCTTGGCAGGTCACCTGGGCCAGAACAAGACTTGGGACAGAATTGTCCCTCACTTTCACTGGCCCCACATGTCTGAAGACACCAAGGAGTTTTGTCGCTCCTGTGTAACCTGCCAGGCCAGTGGCAAGGCAGGTGGCACTACAAAGGCCCCCTGATACCACTACCTGTGGTGGGGGTGCCCTTTGAAAGGGTAGGGATTGACATTGTTGGTCCCATGGATCCCCAAACAGCATCTGGGCACAGGTTTATCCTGGTGGTAGTGGATCATGCCACCAGGTACCCAGAAGCTATTCCCCTCAGGACCACTACAGCACCTGTGGTGGCAAGGGCCCTCCTGGGAATTTTCTCAAGAGTGGGCTTTCCTAAGGAGGTAGTATCAGACAGGGGTGCTAACTTCATGTCTGGGTACTTAAAAGCAATGTGGAAGGAGTGTGGAGTGACTTATAAGTTCACCACACCCTATCACCCACAATGCAATGGTTTAGTTGAGAGATTCAACAAAACCTTGAAGGGCATGATTAAAGGGCTCCCAGAAAGGCTTAGGTGAAGATGGGACATACTCTTGCCCTGCCTTTTATTCGCATATAGGGAGGTGCCTCAGAAGGGGGTTGGTTACATCCCTTTTGAACTTCTGTTTGGCCACCCTGTGAGGGGTCCACTGTGCTTGGTGAAGGAAGGATGGGAGTTACCTCTCAAGCCCCCAAAGCAAGATATAGTGGACTATGTACTTGGTCTCCGCTCCAGGATGGCTGAGTATATGAAAAAGGCAACCAAAAACCTTGAGGCTAGCCAGGAACTTCAAAAGGCCTGGCATGACCAAAGGCTGTTCTGACTGTTTACCAGCCAGGACAGAAGGTGTGGGTGTTGGAGCCAGTGGCCCCAGCAGCTCTCCAAGACAAATGGAGTGGACCCCACACTATTGTTGAGCAGAAGGGTGAGGTTACCTACTTAGTAGACCTAGGAACACCCAGGAGTCCCCACAGGGTTCTCCATGTCAACAGGTTAAAACCATATGTGGACAGGGCAGACATGGGCTTGCTCATGGCTACTGATGAAGGGCAGGAGGAAGAGAGTGACCCACTCCCTGACCTGCTCTCACAGAACCCTGACGATGGGTCAGTAGATGGTGTAGCCTTGGCAGGCAGCCTCACTACCCAGCAACAAACTGATTGTAGACAAGTTCTCAATCAGTTTAGACATATGTTTTCACTGACACCCAGTCAGACCACCTGGTGCACTCATGAAGTGGACACTGGGGACAGTCTGCCTATTAAAAATAAGATTTATAGGCAACCTGACCATGTCAGGGACTGTATCAGGACTGAAGTCCAGAAAATGTTGGAATTGGGAGTTATTGAACCCTCAGATAGCCCTTGGGCTAGTCCAGTGGTCCTTGTGCCAAAACCTCACACCAGTGGTGGAAAAAGAGAGATGAGGTTTTGTGTGGACTACAGGGGTCTCAATGCAGTCACTAGGACTGATGCCCATCCAATACCAAGGGCAGATGAGCTCATAGATACTTTGGCCTCAGCCAAATATCTCAGCACATTTGACTTGACAGCTGGCTACTGGCAGATCAGACTAGCTGATACTGCAAAGCCCAAAACAGCATTCTCAACCCCTAGTGGGCATTATCAATTTGTGGTGATGCCCTTTGGTCTGAAGAATGCACCTGCCACTTTCCAGAGGTTGGTGAATACAGTTCTCACAGGTCTGGAAGCCTATAGTGCAGCATATCTAGATGATATTGCTGTCTTTAGCTCCACCTGGGAGGATCACCTGGTCCACCTCAGGAATGTTTTACAGGCCCTGCAAAAGGCAGGCCTGACTATCAAGGCCACTAAGTGCCAGATAGGGCAGAGTCAGGTTGTGTACCTGGGCCACCTTGTGGGTGGAGGCCAGGTTCAACCTTTGCAGAGCAAGATCCAGACTATCATGGACTGGACTGCTCCCACTACCCAGACTCAGGTGAGAGCCTTCTTAGGCCTGACTGGGTACTATAGGAGATTTGTCAAGGGGTATGGATCAATAGTGACACCCCTGAATGACTTAACTTCTAAGAAAATGCCCAAAAAGGTTCAGTGGACAGTTAGCTGTCAAAAGGCATTTGATGACCTGAAGCAGGCCATGTGCACTGCTCCCATTCTACAGAGTCCTGATTACTCCAAGAAGTTCATTGTTCAAACTGATGCATCTGAATTGGGGGTAGGGGCTGTACTGTCACAATTGAATGAAGAAGGTCAGGATCAGCCAGTAGCTTTCATTAGCAGAAGGCTGACCCCTAGAGAGAAACGTTGGTCAGCCATAGAGAGGAGGCCTTTGCTGTGGTCTGGGCTCTGAAGAAGTTGAGGCCATACTTGTTTGGTACACACTTCCTGGTTCAGACAGACCATAAGCCCCTCTTATGGCTAAAACAAATGAAGGGTGAAAACCCCAAACTGCTTAGGTGGTCCATTTCCCTACAGGGGATGGACTTTACAGTGGAACATAGACCTGGGAGTAACCATGCCAATGCAGATGGACTCTCTAGGTACTTCCACTTAGAACATGAAGACTTAACTGGGCAAGGTTAGTTTAATGTCCCTACGTTTGGGGGGTTGTGTAGGAGAGTAGGATCTGCTTCACATGGGTACTCCCACTTTTGCTGATGCTTCACTGTTTTTCGACATTAGTCTGGCTGGGGCCCTGCTAATCAGAACCCCAGCCTAGCTGCTTCCTCTCTAAAATGGTTTCCATGTGCCTTAGGCACATCACTGATAGGAATCTGGAGTGCCCTTATAAATCCCTAGTATATGGTATACTATGTACCAAGGGCATAGGTACCTCAGAGGCCTACCAGGGGCTGCAGCATGTATTATGCCACCCCTGGAAGGCCATCCAAACTGACACCACAGGTCTGCTACTGCAGCCTGGGTAAGGTGGTGCATGCACCCTTACTGTGATATAGGTTACCTATATCACTAAATACATACACACATATAAACCTATAAGTCACTCCTATGGCAGGCCTTATCAATCCTGAAGGCAGAGTGCGTGGTTCCTATGTGAGAGGGTGCCCTGCATGAGCAGGGCCCCTCTGCAGCGTTCGGAGACCCTTCTCTGATGCTGTTTGTAGTGCAGCCTGACCATATACTCTTAAGCGCATTATAACCTCGCGTTAAATGCTAACTTTGGAATGGCTGCACCTAAACATGTCGTGTTTGGTGTCAAACATCTTGGAATACTACCCCCCGCCAATTCTGGCGGCGGGGGTAGCATTCCACCCTTCTAGAGGGAAAGACATGTTAACTCTGGCTAGCCCGGTAACTTCTTTCCAAAGCCCTGGCATCACAAAATGGATGCTGCTGCCACAGACACGAGTCTGGCCTCCTGCTGCTGGACGAAACTCCGGCAGGGGAGGCCTGGACAATAGGTTTCCTGTCCCAGGGAGGTGTGACCACCTCCCCAGACAGGATAATGTGTATTGGGGCTGGGCGGGAGCACTTTCGGGTGCTTTGAAGTCCTGCACTGGGGGCACACTTGGTGTCCCTGTGCATACCCCAGTTCAAACCGGATCAGGGGCTTGCAGCCCCTGCTTTGGCGCGAACTGGACAAAGGGAAAGGGTGTAGCCACCCTCTGCCCTGACCCACCCATAGGTGGGGCCACAGAGTAGTCCAACCCCTAAACTTAGTATAAGTATAGGAACCCAGTCCTTAGGACTTTAGATTATCCCTGGACGAAACTCTGAAACTGAATCCTGGACCTTCAACGCTCTACTCACGATTAGAGGACAGAAGAATCTCCCTTGGGGTCAAGGAGTGACTCCCCTGCTTGGCAGGCACCGAAGAAGCATCTGTCCAGTTCGCATTTCTGAAGCTCCCGTCGGACGCCGAAGTCATCGCATCACCAGAGGTGGATTCTCAGACTTCCCCCAGGCTACCCTGAGTCTCCAGCAAAGCTGAGGCCCGTAGTTATCGTGGGTGATGTGAGACCGTGACCCCTGGACACCGAGCACATTTGCAAGTGCATCCTCTTCTGGGTCTTCCACGAAGTCGTGCTTTGGGCTCCGAGTAGCCCTAGCCTCCAGCACCAACTGCACCGAAGATCACAGGCCTCCACTCCACGAGTGTCCTGTGAGCCAGATCCACGTGCAACGTCTCGAGGCTCCTTTGCAGTCGCTAGCCTGTTGGCTAGTAGCCCTTAACGAAGGCCAATCTTTTCCTTACTTGGCATCCTGATTGCTCCAGGCCTGCCCTCACTTACCCTCGCTGAGTGAGTTCCCCAGACCTTGCTGGTCTGCACCATCAACGATCTTCCTCTGCATCTAGACTTGCCGTTGCCAAGGCTTGTTAGGTCCAATCCGGTCGGCTACATCTCAGCACTCGACAAACATTGTGTACCAGCCCGAATCCTGCTCCTGGTTGCCGGCAACGCCTCCTGGACCTCGTGGCTGAAGAGTCAAGATGACCGTCAACACACCTGAAGCACTCGACATCGGTGGGCATCTGTCCATCGCCTTCCTGGTCACTGGCTAGTGACCCAGACTCTGTCCCCTCTGCTTTCAGGTTCTTCAGAACTCCGATCCACTCTTGGATCCACCCGGACACTTTCCACTTGGTCGCCAGCAGCACTTTGCAGCAGATCGCCATTCAAATCGACGACGAAACCCGGCCCCGAAAGGCACCTATGCACCCGGCTTCCCTGGGTGAGGTAACACGAGTACTCCGGTGCTCCCGTGGGTAGAGACTCTTCAAAGTCCTAGATCTCAAAGGGTTTGCTCCAAGTCCTCCTTTAAGTGTCCCTTTTCTTTAATTTCCCGATCACGACTTTCTCCATAGAAGTCAACGGCATATCGCGGTTGTGTATTTACACTGCACGCGTCCCCCGTGGGTCCCCTGTGTCACTACCTTGGGTGGTTCCTTGTGGTCCAAGCACTTCTAGAGGCTCTAGGCCTAGTGTCTAGTTCAGTCGTGGTTCTTATACCACTTTATTGGTATATGGTTTGAGTACGCCCCTAGGGCCCAAACGTGTATTTGTGCTATTACTGTGTTTAAATAACTTCTAACTTATGTACTTCGAACTCTAGCGTCATAAAGAGGCTAGAGGGGTGTGTTTAGCAATAAATACATATATTTTGAATATATACCTGGTGTGGTGCTCTTTCATTTGGTCACTCAAGGGATTATAGACTGGTAAAACAAGCTGCTTTACATTCCTTCAAGACTTACCCTGAAGGCTGCTCTCCATAGCTACCACTAGGATAGCTTTCAATAAGGTTGTCTTTAACCTATCTCCAATAAGGGGTTGTTTGGACTGGTGCAAGGTGCCCACTATAATTAGTGGACAGCATATACCAGGCCAACTTCTCACAAAGTGTGTAGAAAGGGGAAAGAGCGGGGCAGAAATAAGCAAGAGAGGTGCAGAAAGAAGAAAGAGAAGTGCAGAAAGAAGCAACAGAGGTGCAGAAAGAGTCAAGGGGGTTGCAGAAAGAGGCAAGAGAAGTGCAGAAAAAAGCAAGTGAAGTGAAGAAAGAAGCAACAGTTGTGCACAAAGACGCAAGAGAACTGCAGAAAGAGGCAGGAGAGGTGCAGAAAGAGGCAAGAGTGGTGCAGAAAGAAGCAAGAAAGGTGCAGAAAGAAGCAAGAGAAGTGCAGAAAGAACCAACAGAGGTACAGAAAGAGGCAAGAGGGTTGATAAAGAGACAAGAGAAGTGCAGAAAGAAGCAACAGAGGTGCAGAAAGAGGCAAGAGATGCGAAAAGATGCAAGAGAGGTGCAGAAAGCGGTAAGAGAGGTACAGAAAGAGGGAAGAAGGGTGCAGAAAGACGCAAGAGAGGTGCAGAAAGAACCAAGAGAAGTGCAGAAAAAAGGAAGAGAGGTGCAGAAAGAGGTAAGAGGGGTACAAAAAGAGGCAAGAGAGGTGCAGAAAGAGGGAAGAAGAGGTCAGAAAGAGGCTACGGGGGTATAGAAAGAAGCAAGAGAAGTACAGAAAGAAGCAAGAGAAGTGCAGAAAGAAGCAACAGAGATGCAAAAAGAGGCAAGAGAAATGCAGTAAGAGATAAGAGAGGTGCAGAAAGAGGCAAGAGAGGTGAAGAAAGAGGGAAGACGAGTACAGAAAGAGGCAACAGGTGGAAAGAAAGAGGCTAGATGGGTGCAGAAAGATGCAAGAGAAGTACAGAAAGAAGCAATAGAGGTGCAGAAGGAGGCAAGAGAACTGCAGAAACAGGCAAAAGAGGTGCAGAAACAGGCAAAAGAGGTGCAGAAATAGGGAACCGGGGTTCAGACAGAGGCAAGAGGTGCAGAAAGAGGGAAGAGGGGTGCAGAAAGAGGCAAGAGGGGTGCAGAAATTTGTAAGAGAGGTGCAGAAAGAAGCATGAGCAGTGCAGAAAGAACCAACAGAGGTTCAGAAAGAGTCATAAGGGGTGCAGAAAGAGGTAAGAGAAGTGTAGAAAGAATCAAAAGAGGTGCAGAAAGAGGCAGGAGAACTATAGAAAAATGCAAGAGAGGTACAGAAAAAGGCAGGAGAGGTGCACAAAGACGGAAGAAGTGTGCAGAAAGAGGCGAGAGGGGTACATAAAGAAGCAAGAAAGGTGCAGAAAGAAGAAAGAAAAGTGCAGAAAGAAGCAACAGAGATGCAGCAAGAGAGGTTCAGAAACAGGCAGCAGAGGTGCAGAGAGAGGGAATAGGGGTGCAGAAAGAAGCAAGAGAGAGGTGCAGAAAGACGGAAGAGGGATGCAGAAAGAGGCAAGTGGGGTGCAGAAAGAAGCAAGTGAGGTGCAGAAAGAGGCAACCGAGGTGCAGAAAGAGGCAAGAGAGGTACAGACACAGGCAAGAGAAGTGCAGAAAGAGGCAAGAGAATTGCTGAAAGAAGCAACAGAGGTGTAGAAAGAAGCAAGAGAATTGCAGAAAGAGGCAAGTGATGTCCAGAAAGAGGCAAGAGATTTGCAGAAAGAGGCAAGAGTACTGCAGGAAGAGGCAAGAGAGGTGCAGAAAGAGGTAAGAGGGGTGCAGAAAGAGGCAAGAGAGGTGCAGAAAGAGGGGAGATGAGTGCAGAAAGAGGCAGCAGGGGTGCAGAAAGAAGCAAGAGATGTGCAGAAAGAAACAAGAGATGTGCAGAAAGAAGCAACAGAGGTACAGTAAGAGGGAACAGGGGTGGAGACAGAGGCAGGAGAGGTACAGAAAGAGGGAAGAGGGGTGCAATAAGAGGCAAGAGGGGTTGCAGAAAGAAGCAAGATAAGTGCAAAAAGAGGCAAGAGAAGAGCTGGAAAGAAGAAATAGAGGTGTAGAAAGAAGGAAGAGAAGTGCAGAAGAGAGGCAAGAGTGAGGTACAGAAAGAAGCAAGAGAGGTGCAGAAAGAGGCAAAGACGAGCTGCAGAAAGAGGCAACGAGAGGTACAGAAAGAAGCAAGAGAGGTGCAGAAAGATGCTAGAGAAGTGTAGAAAGAAGCATGAGAGGTACCAAAAGAGGTAAGAGAAGTGCAGAAGTAGGCAAGAGTGGTGCAGTAACAGGCAAAAGAGGTGCAGAAAGAGGGAAGAAGGGTACAGAAGGAAGCAAGAGAGGTGCAGAAAGAAGCAAGAGAAGTGCAGAAAGAAGCAAGAGAGGTGCAGAAAGAGGCAAGAGGGGTGCAGAAAGAGGCAACAGGGGTGTAGAAAGAAGCAAGAGAGGTGCAGAAAGAAGCAAGAGAAGTGCAGAAAGAAGCAATGCAGCAAGGGGGAACAGGAGGCAGACATAGGTAAGAGAGGTACAGGAAGAGGGGTGCAGAAAGAGGCAAGAGGGGTGCAGAGAGAAGCAAGTGAGGTGCAGAAAGAGGCAACAGAGGTGCAGAAAGAGGCAAGAGAAGTACAAAAAGAAGCAAGAGAAGTGTTGAAAGAAGCAACAGAGGTGTAGAAAGAATCAAGAGAAGTGCAGAAGGAGGCAAGTGAGGTGCAGAAAGAGGGAAGAGGGGTGCAGAAAGAGACAAGAGGGGTGCAGAAATTTGAAAGAGAGTGTGAGAAGTTGGCCTGGTATATGCTGTCCACTAATTATAGTGGGCACCTTGCACCAGTCCAAACAACCCCTTATTGGAGATAGGTTAAAGACAACCTTTATTGAAAGCTATCCTAGTGGTAGCTATGGAGAGCAGCCTTCAGGCTAAGTCTTGAAGGAATGTAAAGCAGCTTGTTTTACCACTCTATAATCTCTTGAGTGACCAAATGAAAGAGGACCACACCAGGTATATATTCAAAATATATGTATTTATTACTAAACACACCCCTCTAGTCTCTTTATGAGGCTAGAGTTCGAAGTACATAAGTTATAAGTTAGTTATCTACAGTAATAGCACAAATACACGTCTGAGACCTAGGGGCATACCAAACCATATACCAATAAAGTGGTATAAGAACCACGACTGAGCTAGACACAGGGCCTAGAGCCTGTAGAAGTGCTTGGACCACAAGGAACCGCCCAAGGTAGTGACACAGGGGACCCACGGGGGACGCGTGCAGTGTATGAACACAGCCGCGAATCGCCGTTAACTTCTATGGGGAAAGTCACAGTTTGAATTTAAAAGAAAAGGGACACTTAGAGGAGGACTTGGAGCAAACCCTTTGAGAACTAGGCTGTTCTAGTGTCAATACCCACGGGAGCACCGGAGTACTCGAGTTACCTCACTCAGGGGAGCCGGGTGCATAGGTGACTTTCGGGGTCGGGTTTCGTCGTCGCTATCAATGGCGATCTGCTGCAACGTGCTGCTGGCGGCCAAGTCGAAAGTGTTCGGGTGGATCCAAAGGTGGATCGAAGATCTGAAGAACCTGAAAGCAGAGGGGACAGAGTCTTGGTCACTAGCCAGTGACCAGGAAGGCGATGAGCAGATGCCCACCGATGTCGAGTGCTTCAGGTAGGTTGATGGTCGTCTTGACTCTTCAGTCACGAGGTCCAGGAGATGTCGACAATGACCAGGAGCTGGATTCGAGCTGTCCCATAATGTCTGTTGATTGCAGGGGTGTCCGTGACCGGATTGGACCCAACAAGCCTTGGCAACGGCAAGTCTCGTGGAAATAGAAGAAGGACAATGGTGCAGACCAGCAAGGTCTGTGGGACTCACCCAGCAACGGTAAGTCAGGGCACGCCTGGAGCAACCAGGGAACCCAAGCAAAAGAAGATTGGCCTTCAGGAGGGCCTACTAGCCAACAGACGAGCAACCGCGAAGGAGCCTCGAGTCGACGCACGTGGAGCTGGCTCACAGGACACTCGTGGAGTGGAGGCCAGTGATCTTCGGTGCATTCGGTGCTGGAGGCTGGGGCTACTAGGAGCCCAAAGCACAACTTTGTGGAAGACCCAGAAGAGGATGCACTTACAAAAGTACACAGTGTCCAGGGGTCACAGTTCCACATTACCCACGATAGCCACGGGCCTCAGCTCTGCTGGGGACTCAGGGTAGCCTCGGGGAAGTCTGAAAATCTACCTCTGGTGATGCAAAGACTTCGGCATCCGGCGGGAGCTTCAGCAATGCAGACCGGACAATTGCTTTGTTGGTGCCTGCCAAGCAGGGGAGTCACTCCTTGATCCCAAGGGAGATTCTTCAGTCCTCTAATCTTAAAGTAGAGCATCGAAGGTCCAGGATTCTGTATCAGAGTTTTGTCCAGGTAAATCTAAAGTCCTAAGGACTGGGGTCCCATACTTATACTAAGGTAGGGGGTTGGACATACTCTGTGGCCCCACCTATGGGAGGGTCAGGGCAGAGGGGTGGTTACACCCCTTTCCCTTTGTCCAGTTTCGTGCCAGAGCAGGAGCTGGAAGCCCCTGAGCCGGTTTGAACTGGGGTATGCACAGGGACACCAAATGTGCCCCCAGTGCAGGACTTCAAAGCACCAGAGAGTGCTCCCGCCCAGCCCCAATACACACTATCCTGTCTGGGGAGGTGGTTACACCTCCCTGGGACAGGAAACCTATTGTCCAGGCCTCCCCTGCCGGAGTTTCGGTCAGCAGCAGGAGGCCAGACTCGTGTTCTGTGGCAGCGGCATCCATTTTGTGATGCCAGGGCTCTGGAAAGTCAGTACCGGGTATACCGGTGTGTACATGTCTCTCCCTCTAGAAGGGTGGAATGCTACCCCCGCCACCAGCACTGGCAGGGGGTAGTATTCCAAGATGTTTGACACCAAACACGACATGTTTCCGTGCAGCCATCCCAAAGTTAGCATTTAACGCGAGGTTATAATGCGCTTAAGAGTATATGGCCAGGCTGCACTACAAACAGCATCAGAGAAGGGTCTCCGAATGCTGCAGAGGGGCCTTGCTCATGCAGGGGCACTCTCTCACATAGGAACCACGCACTCTGACCTTCAGGATTGATAAGGCCTGCCATAGGAGTGACTTATAGGTTTATATGTGTGTATGTATGTAGTGATATAGGTAGCCTATATCACAGTAAGGGGTGCATGCACCACCTTACCCAGGCTGCAGTAGCAGACCTGTTGTGTCATTTTGGATGGCCTTCCAGGGGTGGCACAATACATGCTGCAGCCCCTGGTAGGCCTCTGAGGTACCTATGCCCTGGGTACATAGTATACCATATACTAGGGACTTATAAGAGCACTCCAGATTCCAATCCGAGATGTGCCTAAGGCACATGGAAACCATTTTAAAGAGGAAGCAGCTAGGCTGGGGTTCTGATTAGCAGGGCCCCAGCCAGACTAAGGTCTAAAAACAGTGAAGCATCAGCAAAAAGTGGGAGTACCCATGTGAAGCAGATCCTACTCTCCTACAGAGAGGTGCAGAATGAAGCAAGAGCAGTGCTGAAAGAACCAACTGAGGTGCAGAAAGAGGCAAGAGGGGTGCAGAAAGAGGCAAGAGAAGTGCAGAAAGAAGCAAAAGAGGTGCAGAAAGAGGCAAGAGAACTACAGAAAAAGTTAAGAGAGGTGCACAAAGAGGCAAGAGAGGTGCACAAAGACTGAAGAATTGGTGTGCAGAAAGAGGCAAGAAGGGTGCAGAAAGAAGCAAGAGAGGTGCAGAAAGAAGAAAGAGAAGTACAGAAAGAAGCAACAGAGATGCAGAAAGAGGCAAGAGAGGTGTAGAAAGAGGCAAGAGGGGTGCAGAAACAGGCAGAAGAGGTGCAGAAAGAAGGAACAGGGGGTGCAGAAAAAGGCAAAAGAGGTGCAGAAAGAGGGAAGAAGGATTCAGAAAGAGACAAGAGGGGTGCAGAAAGAAGCAACTGAGGTGCAGAAAGAGGCAACAGAGATGCAGAAAGAGGCAAGAGAGGTCCAGAAACAGGCCAGAGAAGTGCATAAAGAGGCAAGAGAATTGCTGAAAGAAGCAACAGAGGTGTAGAAAGAAGCAGGAGAAGTGCAGAAAGAGGCAAGGGAGGTGCAGAAACAGGCAAGAGAGGTGCAGAAAGAGCAAGAGCATAGAAAGAGGTAAGAGAGGTACAGAAAGAGGGAAGAGGGGTGCAGAAAGAGGCAAGAGGGGTGCAGAAAGAAGCAAGTGAGGTGCAGAAAGAGGCAAGAGAGGTACAGAAAGAGGCAAGAGAGGTGCCAAAAGAGGCAAGAGAAGTACAAAAAGAGGCAAGAGAACTGCTGAAAGAAGCAACAGAGGTGTTGAAAGAAGCAAGAGAAGTTCAGAAAGAGGCAAGTGAGGTGCAGAAAGAGGCAAG